>BRDA01007058.1:230-22517 GCA_036984385.1 Crenuchus spilurus
GTTGCACTATGGTTCCGGAGGAACGTAATTTCATTGCACTGTGTACCTGTACTCAGATGTAACGACAATAAAAGCCACTTGACTTGACTTGACTTCTTTTAAGCATTTTCATAAAACCTTATTTGATTAAAAAAATCTGAGAAATAGAATCCTTTAATGCACTGTACACACACAAAATATTTAAAGTCTTTATAATTTAAGACTGTAATACTTATAATAAGTAGTAATATTATTGATATTAACATTAATAATAATATTTGCTCTGTGGTGGCCCTGTGGGGTCCTGAGAATGGAGTTTTCCTGTATGCTCAGTGGAGATGAAAAATGAGCATAGTTTTTAATGAAGTGGCCAGTTAATGTTTGTAATCAGATTATAAATTTACAAATGTTCTGTATATACAGAATATTTTTAGACTGTTTTAATAATGTTTTGCTCAGTTATAGAAACAATGCACTCTGCCACAATTGCAAACAAATTAATCCCAGTAAAATACTTTTCAGTCACATAAAGTGTAAATCAGTTTTATTAGAAAATATATAAAATCTTCTATTTCTAGTCATGTATAAGTTTTAAGAACAATGTATTCTTAAATGAAGTAAGGTTATCTTGAAATTCTATTTTTTACACCGGAGAGCCTTGAAAACTTTTTCTTGAAAAAAGTTTTTATTTAAGTTTAGAAAGTCCTTAAAATTATAAACAGAATCTTAATAAGATAATCATAGACAACGTTTCTAAAAAGAATATTTATCTAACACATATAAGTCAGTTATTCTTAGATGAAAAAAAACAAGGCCTTTTATTGATATTCAAGATTTTCTTGCTTGTTAAGATATAATTTTTTTACAGTGTAGGTCTGAATATGTGGCCTATAAATTTCAAGAAATGAAACTGAAACACATAAGACACCCCGTTTAACACAATATGAGGTCAAACTTTCATTTTGTTTTCCATTTTGAATAATTTCTAACAAACTTTTAGTTTTATGTCAACTGATACAACTAATCATCAACCTGGAATTTTTAAACTTGAGATAAGATCCTAAGGTTTAATTCCTATGTTAAGATAAGATCTGTAATCCTTCTGTAATGCAAATCTTATCTAAGCCTTGTCAAATCTTAACTTAGGACTAATGATAGAAGCTAGAAGCTCCAGAACTGTTTATTTAAAAGTAAGATAAAATGTTAAAAGCACAAATTTGTTAGGACTTTCCCTGATATTATATTTCATGGATACAGTTGTAATTTTGAATTTGTGTTATATAACACACAACTTGTCTTTCAAACATTATTCTCACCCACTCATGACTTGGAGACTTTAGTTGTCTACTGTCATTTGATCTCCTGCCAAGCTATTCATTCCATACTGAGTTTCAACCCCACGTAGTTATAACCCTTCACAGCCATCATGGACCAATGTTTGAATTATTTGACTTTGACAGTCTCTAAAATCATTTTTTCCAGTTTTTTATTGAAAATGATTGAGTTTATTGTTTCATTGACTCTGAAATGAAAGTACAGGAGTTAAATAAGACATCACTGAATCAGTTTACAGACCAAAATGTGTCTAAACTTTTGACACAAAGCAGCACCTTTGTCAGATATAACAGCTGAACACACTCGTGACATTCTTTCTACAATAGACATCAAACGTTGTTCAGACAGTTCTTCACTAATCTGCTACAGAACGTCACATAAATGTTGGCACTTGTAGGTTTGCTTTGCTTTGCTGGATGGGGTTTAAGTCTGGAGACTGTGCTCCACTCCATGTTTTCAAGCTGACCATCTTGTTGTTTTTTCCTGAGGTAGTTCTGCAGAGCTTGGACTGATGTTTTGGGTCATTATCTTGCTGTAGGTTGAACCCCTGACCAACTAGGCAACCAGAAACGTTCTAAAACTTTTGACCGCACCTGAAAAAATACTGAGATACTCTGGGCTCTAGATAGTTTCTTCTAAGAGCTATACTGCTAAATCACACAGAATGCAGGGGATGGACTGAGAAAAAGGACTGGGGTATAGGAGAGAAGTAGAAGTGGTGATGGATGTGAAACCTCATCCCAGGAACAGGAATTTGTAAAGTATGGTACTGGACAGGCATCAAGCATTACTTTATAACTTATTGTGCTCTCTGGTGTTGACCAGGTGTGTTCCTCTTCCACTCTGCCCCTGTCTCACTTCTCACAGAAAGAGAAATAAAGGAGTTCTCATTTATATCCCAGTAGTTTCTCTTACATAACAGTGAGATCTGATAGAAACACAACTGAGACTTTAGATTAAGTATCCTGCCATTCACATATTTCTCCTTAAAGATCTCAGCAATCTCATGTATCTCACTTAGAGTGTTAGTAGTAATCTCAATAAAATCTCATGTTGTGCTCAGACACGAATCTCAATATGAGCTCAACTATTTCTCAACCAGAGATTTTTGGGTTTGGATGCTCTGAATGTTGTTATAATGTTCATTTGAACCTTTTGGCATTTTGGTTGAAGTTATTCTAAATAATTTTAGGAGAATCTCCTGAGACATCTAAGAGCGACATTTAATCAATAGACTTTTCCTGGGCTCTTGAGGAATATTGTAACAACTGCTGTTGTAAAAGTAATATACAAAAGGTTTTCTAAGTACAACAGTATTGTCCAAAGAAAGTTGGCAGTAACATACAGATAGACAGACATATGGAGAAAAAAAGACTGGAGTATTTCTTTAAGAAAAGGAAAGACAAACAAGGCTGTAGCAATTAGTGGAGCCTAATCAGCCACTGTTTAACCAAGCACATCACTCTCTCTCTATGTGTCTATACTGAGTCTCCCCCCCTTGTTGGTGCCAGTTCTGCACTGTGTTTGAACTTGCCCTGAATGGCAAGAGTAGATCAGGCGAAGCGCTGCGGCTCAGAGCTGCGGGCTGAACTGTTGACCTTCTTCACACACCCGCGTCTGTTGTGGGCTCTGGGAGGTGCGGGATGGGTCACAGCAAGCTGTGAGAGAGAGGGGGGCGCAGAGGGGAGAGAGGCAACCAGGAGGGGGCTCAGTGAGGGGCTTGAGGCAGCATCTACAGTGCTGCCATCAAATGCTTAGCAATGTCCTGTCCAGTCAGGCCCAAGAGGGAGAGCAATCACTCCAGATTATGGGAAATGACCTGTTACATGCCAGGCAATGGTCATCCAAACTGGTTTTGGGTAGATTTGTTTCAGACTTTCAAAATAAGCCATGAGATGCTGTGTGTTACTGTGATTTTAGTACAGAAAGGAGGTGCTGTGATCAAATCTGATAAAATGCAATACTGTTTAATAAAAAATGTAATGTATGATGTAATGAATAACAATTTGTTATGTAAGTTATGATGTGTTCTAAACTATACCTTAATTAATTGCATTTTTAAATAAAAATCCTTTCCGCTATTTAGGTGGCTATTGAGATTTAGTGTTTGTTAGCAATATTAGCTTTATAACTCCCCTTCTAAACTATACAGCAAATATGTACAGACTCATCGACTGTATCTTAGGGAAGTAGAACGTTCTGTAAATTGGATTTTCTCTATATCCTTCCTGTAACATTACAATTTGGTTTCAGACTGAACACACTGGTTTTGCATTGCATTTTTGGCACCTAAACACATCATTTAAACAAATTATCTTGGAGATAATTTTGTTTTTGCTGTAAAAAACATTCATCTTTAATACAGTAAAAAGTAACAAGAATGACTTGTTTTGAATAAAGCAGTTGAGAGGTAGTCTGTAGAACAGATGTTCTCCCAAGTGCTCCTCAGTCATGGACTTGTTAAATTCCATCAGCAGCACTCATGATTTACCATAGAACTGATTAATCAAACCAGGTGCTGAATGAGAATTACAAATGGGCTGCCATGAGGAGAGGTTTGGAAAGGGTTAACCCAATAAATTCAGAGAGAAAATCACTAGTTTTTGCATTGCATGTATTATAATTATGTGTGTTTTTCCAAGATAAACAGCTTTTAAAGATGCTCTTACAAACAAAGTTGCTGAAATGACCAATTTGGAAAAAAATCATTTAATGACATGTGAAAGAAACCTTTTCTAAAATGTGTGGTTTTAAGGAACCACATATTATAAATGCAATGCATCTATACCAAGAACCATTTATGAACTTTTAAGTTTAAGAGTGCATTTATGCAGAATAAAAACCTTTAGATTGTTTTGATTGTTCAGCAGGTCTAGTGGTAGTAGTGACCATGACTCTTCACCTACTCAATACACTAACTTGTGATTATCTTCTACTAGGGCCATGGTCGAAACCACCTTGTCAAGCCCATGACAACTCCAAGACTATGATTGGTCAAATCCAAGTCTTACAGGGGTTAGACAATGAAACTGAAACAGCTGGTTTTAGACCACAATAATTGATTAGTATGGTGTAGGGCCTTCTTTTGCGGCCAATACAGCATCAGTTCGTCTTGGGAATGACATATACAAGTCCTGCACAGTGGTCAGAGGGATTTTAAGCCATTCTTCTTGCAGGATAGTGGTCAGGTCACTACGTGATGCTGGTGGAGGAAAACGTTTCCTGACTCGCTCCTCCAAAACACCCCAAAGTGGCTCAATAATATTTAGACACAAAGTCTTGCTGTCTTGGTCACAGATGCGCCAGCAAGACGTGCACCAACAATTTTTCCTCTTTTGAACTCTGGTATGTCACCATAATGTTGTGTGCATTGTAATATACTATATAACTGTGCTCTTACCTGCTAACTGAACCTTCACACTCTGCTCTTACTGGTGCAATGTGACATTAATGAAGATTGGCCACCAGACTGGTCCAATTTAGCCATGAAACCTCCCACACTAACATGACAGCTGTTTCACTTTCATTGTCTAATCCCTGTACATGGGTCATGATAAATAAATAAATCTAGCCTTTGAGAAGCAGCCATAACTAATTATTCAGTTGTTTAGTATAAATATTTTGGCTTCACGTGTATATTTGTATAATAAATATAACGTTTTGGTAGTATTGTACATTTTGCCATGAAAATACATTTTGTATTGACAGCATTCTGTCTGTTTTTGTAATGGCTCCAGTGGTTTGTACCACAAACCAAACCTTCAGATAGGCTCCATGAGCTAAACATACTCATTTGGACCTCAGATGTTGTCCTGAATGTTTCAGACATAGTTTTGTTGCTAATCTTACAGGTCCCTCTTGTGCTCTTGTGAATTGTTTCTTATGTGTAAAACCAAATTTTCTTAAATGTGTCAATACCACATTCATTCATTCATTCATTCATTATCACACCCGCTTAATCCTTATCAGGGTCGCGGTTAGTCCCCCACCCCCTCACCGGGCGCAGGGCAGGGCATTACACTATTCAACTAAGCCCAGGACAGGGCGCCAGTCCATCGCTGGGTGACACACACACACACACACCTACGGACAATTTTTAGAGTACCCAATTCACCTGACCTCCATGTTTTTGGACTGTGGGAGGAAACCGGAGACCCCGGAGGAAACCCACGCAGACACGGGGAGAACATGGAAACTCCGCTCAGATGGGGAATCGAACCCAAGACCCCAGCGCTGAGAGGCGAACGTGCTAACCACTAAGCCACCGTGCCCCCTGTCAATACCACATTCAAGAACAATTTATGTTATGGCCATGACAAGTCTAAGACATTAGATCAATTAGGTCAGTTGGCTACTAAACACATTGGGGAGAAAATCAGGTGAAAAAATTAATAAATTAATAAAAAAAATTAAGGTTTCAAACTTTTTTCTTCAAAAAGTTATTTAAAAAAAAATTGAGTGAATGGAAACTTTTTCTTTGTAAGGTAAAATAACTTAATGAAAATGTTCTGTACTCCAGATATGGAACTACACAGCACTTAGAAGCCTTTATTGTTAAGAGTCTATCTGGTACTGTTTACAGGGAAATAGTGCACTCAAGTTAGTGCAGTAAAGACACGTACTGAATAAAATACTTAGTGAAGCATGCAGTAAGTGCAGCTATTTGCTCATAGGAGCCAGTGAAACAATATGAGAAACAGCTTTGAGTGCGAGTCGGAGAGGATGCATGAATAAATGCATGAACGCAGCAGGTCAAGGGCCATGAAAACAAGATGTGAATAGGATACCAGATTGGAGAATCCTGTGCAATTACTTTTCGCTCTGTCATCTTCATCTGCTTTGAAACTCGTCTTTTAAGGCAATCGCTCCCAGATGGTGAATTTTAGATGTAATCGCTTCTACTGAGGCTGTTTTCTGCATCTGTGTGAGGTGCTATGCCATCTTCACTCCAGAACAAAAGCAGAACAATTTTACCACCATCAGTTGGGCAGGAACGTTGGCTAGTTGTAAAGCTGTTTTGTACAGTAAATCAAGGTGAATCAGACTATAGATATATCTTCATGTATATTATTGTGTAGTTTTGGAGGCTCTTGGTGGGCAGTAGCTGGACAAGAGGTAAATGATGACTCATAGTTTCTATGATTTCCAGTGTTGGGTTTATGTTCCCATTTACATGCATACAAACTAGCATACCAGTGATATAATACAGACCCTTTCCAAAAATTAGAATATCATGGAAAAGTTGATTAATTTCCATAATTCCATTCAAAAAGTTAAACTTTCATAGATTATAGATTCAGGGCCCACAATTTAAATTATTTCAAGAATTTATTTCTTTATTTTCACATAATTTGGGCTTGTAGCTCATAAAACCCACAAAGATACTGTGGAGAAATCAGCCCAAACTACTTCTCAGTTTTTGTAGAAAAAAAAAGAAATTAGGATCATATCTAATCAATAAAAATATGGTACTTTCAAAATGATATGTCAATCTTCAATACTTGGTTGGGTGCATTGCCTGGGAGTTATGGAAGCCCAGATTTCCTTGATGCTTGCTGTCAGCTCTTCAAACCAGGCTTTGGTGCCTCTGGCGGCATGGGCAGGGGCCAGGTCCTGCTGGAAGATGAAATCTGCATCTCCATACAGATCCTCAGCAGAACATTCTGGTAGACTGTTGTGGTGACCTTGGATTTAAGAAAGCAGAGTTTACCAACACCTGCACCAGACATTGCACCCCAAATCATGACTGACTGTGGATATTTCACACTGGACCTCAAGCAGTTTGGGTTCTGTTCCTCACCCATCTTCCTCCAAACCCTTGGACCTTGATTCCCGAATGAAAGGCACACTTTACTCTCATCGGAAAAGAGGACCTTGGACCACTGGCCAACGGTCCAGCCCTTCTTCTCCTTGGCCCAGTTGAGATGCTTCCTACGTTGGCTCAGGTTCAGAAGTGGCTTGACCCACAGTCATCTCTTTTGCTGCTGCATCTTCTCCTGCCACATTTTGTCACTAGACATTCCATTGAAATGCTTGGACACAGCACTCTGTGAACAGCCAGCCTCCTTAGCTCTGAACTTTTGTGGCTTCCCCATCCTATGGAGGATATCAATGGTGGTCTTCTGGCCAGTTGTTATGTCTACAGTCTTCCCCATACTGAACGGAACTGAGATAATTGAACCAAACTGAAGTGATTTAATGACACCTGGTGAAACCTGTGCAGGTGCTGTGAGTTTAGTGATGATCAGTTTAAAACATTCATACCCAGAAAAATTTTGGGCTGATTTCTCCACAGTATTCTAATTTTTTGAAATCCTGTTTTTGTGGGTTTTATGAGCTGGAAGCCCAAATTATGTGAAAATAAACAAATAAATACTTGAAAACATTTAAATTGTGGGCCCTGAATCTGCAATCTATGAAAATTTAACTTTGTGAATGGAATTATGGAAATTAATCAACTTTTCCATGACATTCTTGATATTTTTTGGAATGGGTCTGTACATACAGACTCGTACAAACGAGCATATCAGCAATATTACAATACAGGCTAATGCAAACTAGCAATACAATCAGGCTCACATCATATGTGACATCATAGATATAAATCTGTTTTTATCTACTGTTTAATGGATTCATATCCTACATTTTTTATTGTATATATTTTTATGAGGTCCACTTATTTATGCAGACACTTGTGGTTTATTGTGAATTTTTAACATGACATTGAGTTAGCATTAAAGCTAAGTAACAATCACTTATTTCACTAATGTTGAACAAGATAACCTTTCTGTTTTTCAAAGAAAAGTCTAGTTGAAAACTGAATCCACATATTCCCCATTCACTAATGTTTAGTAATGTTTAAAATTAGAATATTGAGGATGTTTATGGATTAATACTGCCAAATTTAATGGTTAATGGTTTTTATTCAAGTTGTTTCTATCACTTAGTAATTACAAACAAAACAACTGTAGCAACATGAGCAAGCTAAATTGAGCTAAATAGATGTTCCTCTGTCATACCTCACCCTTCTACCTTAGAAGACTGAGTATCTGGCAGCAGCATATGTAGATGTCTATAAACAAATATGGTACCTATTAAAAGTGTAGATAGAATTCTCCACTCATTTCTTTTAAAGTTGCACTACATGTGTTTGCGGATTTGGAGACCTCTTTGGTGAAATTATGCAGTTGCACAACTTGCAGAAGATGGCATGAATCTAGTTCTCTGAGCAGATTCATCTGATGATTGTGAGCATGTTCACATTCAAGAAACATTCAAAGGGAACTCAATCAAAACTTGGTGACAGAAATGATTTCAGGGCATCTAAGTGGATTTTCTGCTACTGTCATCATATACAGTACATATCAGTATAATCAGTACCTTCCAACATAATTGAGCTGGACCTTCTTTTTGAGCTTGTGGATGTGGCATCACCAAACCCTCTGATTTGTGAAATAATTTGTTTAGGCTTTTCAGGTGGATTCACAATTGCAGATGGAGAAAATAATGCTATGGTCACATTCCCAAATATTAGCACTAATGGCGACCATAAGTGTCCACTGGTTTAGCATTGTTAATTTCATCATTTCCAACCTGTGTATTAGAAGAATCATGTATGTATACGGAGCAGATATGATTCTTCCAGAAGAAGAAGAGGTAAGACAAAACTGCAGAGGGATTCTGCTCTGTCTACTCTCCACACTACCCACACCCTCTGTTCTCATACTCTTCACTTTCTGTCCTCTGGCTGACCTGCATTTGACCCTGAACCTCTGCATTACCCAAACAGAGCAAATTTGTGCAGAGTTGGTGATGCTCTGATTGGTCTATCTCTCTCTTTCATGATGCTAACACTACATTTGACCACTCAACGTTCAGACAAAACAGTATTTCTCATCTGGTTGTCCTCAATCCCACACAATACACTTCCTGTAGTCTATTAAAAATGTCTACCTTTTCAGATGTCTTTAATACAGCATGTTATGTTTCAATAACTTACTACAACAATCAAATGCAACATTAAAACCTCCATGTATCTACACTTACTGCCAAATGTATCAGCTCCAATGACCAAATACTGTAGGTGAACTGTAATTCTACAGTCACAGACTCTAGTTACTGTACATATTTTGTTAGTCCCTGTTCTTCAATGGGCAGGACCCCCACAGAGCAGGTATTATTTTGGAGGTGGATCATTCTCAGCCCTAAAGTGACACTGATGTTGTGGTGGTGTGATAGTGTGTGTTGTGCTAGCATAAGTGGTTCACAGACATCAGCATTTAAAAAAGTATAAATTAACTGAACTTCAGTCATAAAATCATATGTGGTTTGTGGATTGTGGAACGTTTGTATGGGCAAATGCTCAGAAATATGTTTTCATGAACCACAGTATGATCACCTGCTCATTTGATGAATGGAATAAATTATTCATCAAACAGCATACATTCATTAAAATACATACATTAAAATACATACATTAACAGTTGGTTGCCAAACAATATAAAGGTAAAAGGTGATTCCATGGACAGAACAATGGTGCTTTTAATAACTTGGCATACTTTGTAAAATGTTCTAATGAGTTGTGAAGTCATATGTATGTATGTGTGTGTGTGTGTGTGTGTGTGTGTGTGTGTGTGTGTGTAATGTTACAACAGTACTCAACATACTCTGCCAAACAGATTTTAGACATTTATAAACTTTGTTCAAATGTAGCCAAAACAACATTATTTGTAAACTGATAGACATTGTGTACATTTTTAAGTGAAAATAAGCCCATCTACACAGAATAAACTTAATAATGACATTTATATATTTACACAATTTATGTGTATTTGCTATATATATATATATATATATATATATATATATATATATATATATATATATATATATATATATATATATAAGGGCATACCAAAGGAAGAATAGTAGCATCTCAGAAATCACTAACTTTAAGGGATGTTCTAGAGTCGCTGTAGTGAAGGTGTATCAAGAATAGTCTTCTTCTACATTGAGTGCCTTGCAACAGCATAAAAATGGTGCTCCACGGGCCCTTGATGCCAGAGGGGAATGATGCAAAGGAAGTTATTTTCACTTAGAAAAGCAACAAAACATGTAACTGGTACAGAAAGAACACTATAAACTGTTGAAAAGGACATACTATCCATCTCACCTCATTTTATATAAGGTAAGGCTCTGCATGTTACCTGATTGACTGTAAATTGCATGGTATCCCATGTCACCATGCAGTTTAAATGGCCAGAAAGACTTCAGCCAGTTTCTAAATCCATCATTACAATCAGGGTCATCCAATTGTCTCTACAGGCCTAGCCAAGGCCGCAGTAATAATGCGACATTGGATCTGCAGCTATCTCGGAAGTGTCGCTTTGTGATCTTTATCGCCAGTTTCTGGACAGCATGACTGATCCTGAAGTAGCTTTCGGGGTCAGGAGGATTCCTCAGACAGAAAGGAGGGTGCGAGTCTCTCTGAGGGTTTAACCCCTCTCACCCTCTGCCTTCTCTGCTCCTTTATTCAGCACACTGATTTATGGGCACACGCAGGGGAGGAAAAACAACCGTGTCACTGCAGGCCCTTTGATAAACGACTCGAACCAGAAGCGTCTCACACTCGCCTTGGCCTCTCCAGTGAAAATGCACTTCAATATGTTTGGGTTTGAGGGGTTTGAAATGAAATTTTGTAAATGTTGTGTTGTATGCAAATATATTAGATAAAGAAGAAACAAGCAAGATAACAACATTAAGTAGGAATACTTGAACATTTCTTTGACTCATACAGAATGTAATATATAAGAGTTTGACGTAAATCCAAATGTAATCAATCAGCCAAGACATTTGGCTTCAGAAGTCTACATAATCTCAAATATACTCCCTTATGTGGTGTATCACACTGTGTGATCATGGCTCAATCTGTGGGTAGAGGCGAAGGGATACCATCCCCATGGTAAAGAAAAGAAATTGTATTGTAACTGTTACCACCCATTCCCTGCCCCCAAATACATCCCATTTTGTTCAATTTTGCTATATCATGTAGGATATCCATCCATTATCTTCCACTTAATCCTGATCAGGGTTGCGGTGAGTCCCTTACCCCATCATGCCATCTTAGCTAAACCCAGGACAGGGCATCAACCCATCGCTGGGCACATGAAGGATATTTATTATTTGTATTTGAATTCTATCTATAAATGCCTTTCTTAAAACCAAATCACAACCAGGGCAAAAAGTAAAAAAATGAAGGAAGGGAAGCGTCAGTGGTCTTGTCCCAAGTTTTCTCCCCTTGCCTGTGTTGTTGCCCCACCCTGGTTCTATCCCTAACCCAGGACAAGCCTCTTCTCCTCTCTCCAAACGAACATTCTTTGGAAAGTCATTTTATATCACTCTTTGAATGTGCACTGAACTGTAAAACCACCCCATTGGAAACAAAAATAAAGGGATTGTGGAGGAGAGGGTAGGAGAGCGAGGGAGGGGTAGATGTGTATGGGGGGGGATGGAGCTGAAGGAGGAGATTTATAATTCTTTGCGGGCCTTTGGTATTAACCCAAACACCATCGCTGTCAGCGGCTCGGCGAGGGAGGTGCGAGGGGCAAACATTCAGTGTTAATTGGCACTTTGTAAGCGCTGAGCCTTCTTTTTGTGAGAGGTGGAGGGGAGGAGAGACACAGAGTGAAAGTGTGTGTGGGTGAGAGAGAGAGGGAGAGGGAGAGAGAGAGAGAGAGAGAGAGAGAGAGAGAGAGAGACAGACAGAGAGAGAGAGAGAGACAGAGAGAGAGAGAGACAGAGAGAGAGAGAGAGAGAGAGAGAGAGAGAGAGGGAGAGAGAGAGAGAGAGAGAGACAGAGAGAGAGAGAGACAGAGAGAGAGAGACACAGAGAGAGAGAGGGAGAGAGAGAGAGAGAGAGAGAGAGAGAGAGACAGAGAGAGAGAGAGACAGAGAGAGAGAGACACAGAGAGAGAGAGGGAGAGAGAGAGAGAGAGAGAGAGAGAGACAGAGAGAGAGAGACAGAGAGAGAGAGCTCTTGTTCTTGTTGGGCCTTGTTGAGGGTATTTACGGTTCACTTCTTATCCTTTGTTAATTGGTCTTTCACTGTTCTGTGGAGGAGAGAGAGAGAAAAGAGAGTGAAAGAAGAATTCATCCAACCCCCACCCCACCACCCATACTCTCTTATCCTGCCTCAAAAAGTGAGAGGTAGACAGAAAGCTCAAAAATGCTCTTAAAAATTAAGGTTGTAAAATGTGTTCTTTGTTGAACTATGATTGGTTCCCTAAAAACCCATAATTTGGTGGCATTACACCAAAGAACCATCCTTATTCTTAAAAGTGGATATGATTAAGTTTAAATGTACTGATGAAGCATCTCCAGATAATACTCTGTAGTTCAGGACTTTTCTTTCTCTGCTCTACACATGTACATGTGAGCTGTCATGATGTAATTATAAGCAGCCCTTACAAAAATACCTTCATAGTACTACAACAATGGTAGAACCATGGTTCTGGACACTGCCATGACAGTACTGGTTTAATACAGTAGAAGGTCACAGTAAAGGGTATCATGGTTCTACAGTATCTGTACTACAGTGATAAAATAGCTTTACAATGGTAATACAGCTAGTCCTACATTATATCAACAATGGAAACCACAAGTAGATTAATTAATGTAATGTAATGTAATTACACAGTAAGGTCAGGTTAAACGGACTATCAGGTAGGTGTAAATACACCACACTTACAGTTGATAAGTAAGGAAGTACCATAGTGGAATATCACAATTAGTATAATATCATGTCTTATATAGTACAGTGGGACCTCGTTTTTTGTCATTATTCTATTCTAAGGTGTCTGATGATAACCAAAACAAATGAAAACTAGTCTCGTTTCCATTGACCATGAAATATCACAAATTAGAATTGCTAATAAAAATTAGCTTAATGGAAACACGACAATTTTGAAAAAACTCATGTTTTTGGATAAAAGTCTTTTGCGCTAAGTTGAGGTGGTTTTTCAGTCGTATCGAAATTGGTTTATATCTCAAAAGTGTAATGGAAACACTCAAAACAGACTTTTTTCGCATTAAGAGAGTCACATGATCAACAACCGGACGTTTCTATTGGTGAAAAAGACGACAAAGAAGACAACAACAGAAAGTAAGAGGATGAAGATGACGCGGCATATTTGGAATAACGAGGAGAATCCTTGGACAATGTGCAGTTGGCTCCACTAGAGATCTCACAGCATCACAAAGTTCATTAAAAGTTGAGTGTGTCATTCTAAAATGTTGAATCCACAGCTCTTCTGTAAAACCATCGACTACAGTTTCCCAAAAATGTCGCATACGTAGCCGCTCCCAAGTATAAGGGGCTTGTCACTCCAAAGCCTCGATAAGTCACCGTCTCCTCTGATGGCTGATGATGAGCGCTAGTAGCAGTATGTATAAAGCTGAAGTATGTGTTTACATCCACTGCCGCCATGTTTGTAATGACTTATTGTGAGAACAAACATATTCACACGTGATTTTATAAAAGTATTTCACATTTAATGGAAATACCACAATTGCGATACTTGTTTTGTCAAATTGTTTTTCGACAAAACAGAATATCGATAAAGTTTTGCCCAAAACTGCAATGGAAACGTGACTATAGTAGCCATATTTCCCCTAAGAAATAATGTAAATTCAATTAACCCCTTCCAGACACTCCAAACTTATGACTGGAACCAAGCGCAGCATGACAGAAGCTAAGAGCTTAGAAAATAAACTAAAACTCAAGAGATACCTAAACAAAGGAGCTACTGGGAGTGCTGCACATCAAACTAAAATGATGGCACACAGCAGTACCACCTGAAAATGGGTGCACAATAAATAGTTGCCAAAAACCTAGAGAACAGGTATACAAAACAAAGGATGCTTGCAGAACCAAACCGGCACGCTCTAAAACTGAGCAAATACAAAAGACTAATGAAATGGGTAAATGAATACTTAATATCACTCTTACCTATATTGAGGACTCTTCTTGGCATACGGAAATGTGTCCAGAGAGGTCTGTTTCTGGCACACTTAACAAACAAGTACAAAAAAAACCACTGGAAAAACAATGGATGACTGCATGAGGTGATGCTCACTCAATGAGAAACAAAGCCAGAATGAACGATGAACATGCGGGTGTATGCTTTGTTTTTGAAACATTAGTGGCGGGTCACATGGGCACGCCAACAAAAATGTAGTGGTAATATCATCATGCAACCATGGTAGTTCCACATCATTTTTCTGTAATTAAGCTCAACCACAGAAAAACAAATAACACCAGTAAGTGCTTATTGACATTTAGCAAAGTGACTGCTAGCAATACTTCCACTCTCAGCTCACCTGTTTACATATCAGATATGTAAAAAACCATCAGCTAAAAACATGTTAGTAAATGTTAACATTAGCTTAGTTAGCAATAGCATTGTGGATAATGGTTAGCTAGATATAACCGCGACCCTGATCAGGATTAAGCGAATAAGATAATGGATGGATGTTTAGCTAGATAACTAGCAAAGCTAGCAAACTAGCTAGAGGAAGAAACTTGCATCATAGCTAGCATTTGAAAGTTAATATCTGAAATATATCAGATATACCTCATTACACTCTCAGTACACCAACAACCAAAAACTAAGGCCACAAAATGAACATTCTGGTGAAATCCTTTGGTGTTCCAAACCCAGAGTGTTTTCTTACTAGAGTGTTTTTTTTTTTTTACAGAAACAGGACCACTTTGCAAGTTTGATATATTTGGTACAGTGTTTTTGAGGTGGGGAGCAGTCAATATCTGGTTGATGTGAAATCTGTGATTTGGAGTTTGCTCTGGTGTGGCTCTGATATGCATCCCTTTGTGACACCTTGTGGGGTTCCATGATTGGTTTACTTTGTAACATCACTGCTTCTACTTAAGGGCAGGCGTGGCCTGGTATGTAAGACTCTGGTCTTGTGAACGGAAGGTTGCCAGTTCAATCACTGGGCAGGTCATGACTGAAATGCGCTTAGCAAGGCACCTAACCCCCAACTGCTCCCCAGGTGCTGTGGATAGGGCTGCCCACTGCTATTGTCTGTTTTTCACTGCACAAATGGGTAAAATGTGGCGGTCAAATTTTCCCACTGTGGGATTAATAAGGGATTTTAAAAAATAAATAAATGAAAGTGATGGTGTGAAAGAAAGGTATTCAAGCACAAATGGCCAAAATTCATAAAAAAACCTTTCAATTACTTTGGTATATAAACAACTGGCTTCAACTCAAAGTCTAATGCTCCTACATTCTTAAAAGAGATGAAAGAAAAGAAAAAAAGTAAAGAAAATGGTTCTATATAGAACCATGAACACTTAAAGAACACAAAGGGTTTTTTTGCATGGTGAAAGGGTTCTTAAGATTGATGAGGAATGTGATGTAGACGGTGCTATATACAACTTTTTACTTTATTAAATAACCCTTAAGAGTGTAGATGCAGACCAGGTGAATGTGGGACAAGTATAAAAACAACCCTAGACTAGTCACAGTGAAAAAAAGTGATGCTGACAAACTTAACTCAAATACTATTTAAAAATATATCTTTTCAATCAATGTTTAGTTATAGGTTTATTACTGCAATGCATTTTATTCACAACTGTGAAATCTGAATAAAGTGTCATCAGTACATCCTTATCAGTGTCAGTGTTTCAAGAAGTCTGAAGTGAACCTAACTGTCCTTCCAACTGCCAGAGAAGCCAAGGGACAGCATCACAGACACCCTTGGTATGAGTTTGGACACAGGCGAGGAGACTTAATTAGAGAGGGAGAAAGAGAAAAAGAGAGCGAGAGAGGGGGGCATGGCTTTGGCCCGCTTCACAGCACCTCTGGCCTCTTCCTCCCCTCCGCCAAACGCATAAACAATAACAGTGGCCGTTCTGAAAGGACACAGGTGTCAACCATTGTGCACTTTTGAATAGCTCCGAGGGGGGAGAGACAGAAAGAGAGAGATGGGGGCGGGTGAGGCCACATGCCCCCTACCTCACATCACCTCCATCTCATCACCCTGTCTGTCTCTGCTGACGCTGGCATTCTGCAAGTGGTGTCACCACTGCCCCATATACAGCATTCGGCCTAACAGCCAGAGTGGGCCCTTGTTTACATATCAATGGCAAACATTTTTGCATTGACTTCATTTTCTGATCTCCATTATAATTCTGGTTTAATGGCTGTTAGTGTCTATGACATAATTATGAGCAGATCAACCATGGATTGATTCTAAATACGTAAGTGTAGTGTAAATAAATGTAATGTTATCTAGAATAGCAAGTGTTGCTTAGCATGTAGTGCAGTATCTGACAGCTGATTAGCATTTAGCATGCCAGGCTCAACTGTTATTACATTGAAAATATCACAAAAATAGGCTGAAGCACAACTTAAAAAAAAAAAAAAAAACATTAGCCAAGTTACCAATAACATGGTAGACTTAGGAGTTTGCTATATAAAAGCTACAATCATTAACTAGAAGAAAAATAACAGGAACTTAATCAGAGCTTGGAAGTGAGCTAATGTTACTTAATGAATAAGTGATTGTATTATCATTTTGAGAACCAAGCATCACGTTTCTTGTTAACTTTATTTCATTGGTGTTGCTCCTTAAAGTTGGCCGCACTGAAAACCACTGACTCGAAAGTAATACTGGACAAAATGTTTAGTTCCGACAGAATGGATCCTTCTACCCACTGAAGAGTTTGGAATGTAGATTAGAGTTATTCCAGACAGGACCGTCCCAGAATCATGCACTGACGTCTATGCATATAAATCAAAATTCTCTGAAACTGAATCTCACGCCTCAAAAAGCTGGCTGATGGCTTTGCTGCTGTCAGATTACAGTCTGCTCCGTCACATGGGAAAGAGTGCTCCAGCAGGCCTCATGGTGACGGCCGTTTACAGCATAGACAGTGATGTATGAGCCATAGCATTGCCCTGCCAGCAGCTCCTGCCGTCTTCTCTCTCGCATGAGAGATTCATGATGTTCAAGCCCACAAGTGTTTTACCAGCTTTTTCTTTATAGTGAAGAAGCCTGAGCAGGCTGACCTGAAGAGCAGATACAAAGTAACTTGAATATATCTGTAGAATAGAGTGCACGAATGGAGCTAAATGGAGATGCTCTTAGTCATATGAGATGGAGAAGTAGAAGTAGTCTCACAACGCTCTACACGTGAGAAGTGAAGCGTGACATAATGATCAGATCTAACATATCCAGAGAGACCAACAATAGACAGATCACATGATGAGTGAGTGTATGTATGGGTATGAGTGTTTGGGTGTGTTGGAATTCCATAGGCATGGTGTGTATTAGTGTATCATACTCATAGTGGTGCTGTATGAGGGGGAGGGGATTTATTGCTCAGCATTAGAAGCACTAATCTGTTGCAGGTGTTACTGGCTGCTATCCGACACAGCCAAGCCTGCTCTTACCCCACAAGGCCCCACTCCTTGTGTGTGTGTGTGTGAGAGAGAGAGAGAGAGAGAGAGAGAGAGAGAACAAGCAGAAGTGTGTATGTAAGAAAAAATATATTGTGCATACGTGTCCAGTTTTGTGTAGGTCAGTATTACCTTTCTATGGACCAGCATGGACGTTCTATCAGCTAATCCACCATTTGTTAATGGGAATTGACCCCCCTATGGTCATTTTTGGTCAATCAACATCCAGTATCCAGTTAAATGAGCAATTACCAGCATAGACCAGCAAGGAATGTATGTTGATTTATGCTGTTTTTCCAGCAGAGGCACTGAACTCAACAAGTCTCCATACTATCATCATACTGTTCAACGTACACTGTACATATAAGAGAGCAGAAAGACTAGAGGAAGGTGGTCAATGTTTGTGGAAGAAAAGTCATGAGCTTAGATGTGTGGATGACGTAACACTCATAGCAGATGTTCAGGAACATCTGAAGGTTCTTATAAGAAAGGTTAAAGAACAAAGGTGAGAGGGAATAGGAAAGATCTACCATTAATGGTGAAGATGTAGAAGTAAAGGACACCTTTTGCCTACTCAGATCAACTTTTAACAACAAAGGAACCAGCCATCAAGCACTACACAGTTTGGCATTCAACAGGACCAGGATGAAGGACCTTTAGAAGATCTTCAAATGCAACGATGTGTCTCTGTAAACAAAAGTCATCTCTGTCTTTCTTTAAGCATGTGAAAGCCGGACAATAAAGAGGTGCTGTTCCCTTTGAACTTTGGTTTTGGTGAAGACTTCAGAGTTGCTCTGACAGCAAAGAAAACAAACAAATGAATCTTTGAGTAAATCAATCCTCGCTTCTCATTCAAAGCCCACCCAGAAAGCAAAATGACATCGTAACATCCCATCTACTTTCTCCTTGACAGTGAGATTAGAAGGAGAGACAAATGAGACTTTAATTTAAATCTGTTTCTGCACAAATACCTCTCCTGAGAAAACTTAATCTCATGTGTCTCTGCTTGAGATTTTAATGGAGATCTCAATGAAGTCAAACATTATTCTCAGGTTGTTCTCAGATTTGCATATTTATAAGGGACCACAATAATTTCTCTAAAGTCTTTTCTGTTTTGATGCTGTGAATGGTCATTATATTTCTTTCAGGTCTCATTTTTGTCTCAAGCTGCTTCATCTAATGGATTTTAGGAGAATCTGCATTAATTTCCTGAGCCATCAAGGTCCAAAATCTGATGCAGAACATACAAAGGGAGTGAAGCTATTCTCTGTTTCACATAAATTGTGGGCAGACACTCTGGACCAGTGAGAGTGCAGACATTATAATAGACCACTGCCTCCTGGTGGATATATTTAGTTATTACAATTTAAAAAGTCTGATGGAGGTTGATTTCAACACTTCACTGTCTCAAGTCTCCATTAGAAATGAATAGATCTGACCTTTTGTAAATTAACATCATCACAAATATACAGAAATTTGAATAGCAGTTTCACATAACTTTTGTTTTACAATGTTCAGCATTCTAAAACTTTATTTACAAGTTCAAAAGTATTCTGTAGAACCTGTTTTCATCAATAATCTGTTCTAAAGTGCCTGATGATAAATGAAATAAATGATAACTGAAGCGGGCGGCACAGTGGCTTAGTGGTTAGCACGTTCGCCTCTCAGCGCTGAGGTCTTGGGTTCAAGTCCACATCTGAGCAGAGTTTCCATGTTCTCCCTGTGTCTGAGTCAGTTTCCTCCCAAAGTCCAAAAACATGGAGGTCAAGTGGATTGGGTACTCTAAATTGTTCGTAAGTGTGTGTGTGTGTGTGTGTGTGTGTGTGTATGTGTGTGCGTATGTGTACACCCAGTGATGGATTGGCGCCCTATCCTGGGCTTAGTTGATTAGTGTAATGCCCTGCCCTGCGCCCAGTGAGGGGGTAGGGGACTAACCACGACCCTGATAAGGATTAAGCGGGTGAGATAATTGATGAATGAATGAATGAATAACTGAAGCAATATTTCCCATAAGAAATATGTAAATCTAATTAATTAGTTGCAGACACTCCAAAATATAAAAACATACATTTTATATAGAATAACTATAGTTTTACATACAGAACACAATGAGAAATAAATACAAAAGACTAATGAAATGGATAAATGAACATTTAACATCATTACTTACTGGTAATTCTGTAACAACTCTTACTGGTCTACGCTCTGTTTTAGAGTGTGCTGGTGTGGTCTCGCCTTTGTTTTGTACACCCATTCTCAGTGTTCTCAGCCACTATTTGTTTTTGGACCTGTACATTGTCTTTAGCCACACCCAGGCCTGATTATTGCCACACCTGTTCTCAATCAAGACATCACTTAAATAGGACCTGCCTGACAAAGTGAAGTCCACCAAAATATCCTTAAAAGCTACACATCATTCCGAGATCCAAAGAAATTCAGGAACAATTGAAAAAGAAGGTAATTGAGATCTATCAGTCTGGAAAGGGTTAAAAAGCCATTTCCAAAGCTTTGGGAATCCAGCGAGCCACAGTGAGAGCCATTATCCACAAATGGCGAAGACATGGAACAGTGGTGAACCTTCCCAGGAGTGGCCGGCCACCCAAAATTACCACAAGAGCGCAGCGATCACTCATCCAAGAGGTCACAGATGACCCCACAACAACATCCAAAGAACTGCAGGCCTCATTTGCCTCAGTTAAGGTCAGTGTTCATGCCTCCACCATCAGAAAGAGACTGGGCAAAAATCACCTGCATGGCAGAGTTCCTAGACAAAAACCACTGCTGAGCAAAGAACATTAAAGCTCGTCTCAATTTTTACAGAACACATCTTGATGATCCCCAAGACTTTTGGGAAAACATTCTGTGGACTGGTGAGACAAAAGTTGAACTCTTTGGAAGGTGTGTGTCCCATTACATCTGGCATAAAAGAAACACTGCATTTCAGAAAAAGAACATTATACCAACAGTAAAATATGGTGGTGGTAGTGTGGTGGTCTGGGGCTGTTTTGCTGTTTCAGGACCTGGAAGACTTGCTGTGATAAATGGAACTATGAATTCTGCTGTCTACCAAAAGATCCTGAAGGAGATTGTCTGACTATCTGTTCGTGACATCAAGCTGAAATGAACTTGGGTTCTGCAGCAGGACAATTATCCAAAACACACCAGCCAGTCCACCTCTGAATGGCTGAAGAAAAACAAAATGAAGACTTTGGAGTGGCCTAGTCAACCTGAATCCTATTGAGATGCTGTGACATGACCTTAAAAAGGCCGTTTATGCTCGAAAACCCTCCAATGTGGCTGAATTACAACAATTCTGCAAAGATGAGTGGGCCAAAATTCCTCAACGCTGTAAAAGACAACGTTTGGTTGCAGTTGTCGCTGTTAAGGGTGGCCTAACCAGCTATTAGGTTTAGGGGACAATCACTTTTTCACACAGGGCCATGTAGGTTTGGATTTTTTCTCATTTAATGATAAACACCTTCATTTAAAAATAGCATTTTGTGTTTACTTGTGTTGTCTCTAACAAACATACAGTCATGTGTATTTCACACAGAGCAAAGAAAATTCATGCAGTGGATCACATGAGCCTTCAGTATTTTCAGACCACAAACCCCTTTTATATTTGTTAATGGAAAGCTACCCTTTAATCAAATTTCAATGAGTAATGAGACACATGACATATGAATGTTACAGTCACAATATCACAATTTATTCTCTTTCTATTAGAGGACTGTGAGTTTCACAACAGTTCATTTGTGAAGCTGAATCTGAAACAGAGTCAGTGATAACAGGCAGTCAATGACTAACATGTAAAGACATATTAACCCGTTTATGATGCCATAGTTATCCTCCTTATGTGATAAAAGCATTAGGTTCAGTAATGTTTGTGTCAAAGACCTGCAGGGCACTTTAGTGTGAACATAAGAATAATTTCTCTTAGTGTCTAAGCATTACAATATGAGGTAATTATACCCAAAGAATTAAGACCTAAAATGTTTAAAACAGTGCAAATGATCCTTTAAATGATCTGGATTTGTTTAATGCTGTAATCTTAAGGAATGGTTAAAATATAAGTTACACATCTTTCTTACTTTCTTACATAGTCAATCACTCAAGACTTGTTTGGAGTCCAGATTTTAGTTTAAAACTTAAACGCCAAGGCTAATGTTGCTAATAAACAGGAGAACTAAGTAAGCACCAAATAGGTCAGTCATTTTTGTAAAAAAAAATACATAACCAAAACTCAACTGGCACAAACTTTGTGTATGCCAAACCATATTCTGCATGTATTACAACAGCCTGAATCTGTAGTGAGAGCCCAACTGGTAAACAAATGACCTACAAACCGAATTCCAAAAAAGTTGAATGCAATGATGTGGAGATGGCAAATGTCAATGTTTTATTCGTAATAGAACATAGATGACAGATCAAAAGTTTAATCTGAGTAAATGTAACATCTTAAAGGAGAAATATGTTGATTCAAAATTTCACA
>BRDA01007060.1:0-16090 GCA_036984385.1 Crenuchus spilurus
ATATATTAGGTTCTGTCATTAGGTTCCCTATAAATACCCAGCTGTGTCTAAGTCAATGTTGTGATTCATTGGGTTGTTAAAGTACTAGTTCATGCTCTGTGTAGACTTTCTTAGTGTTACATTTTGTTTTGTTTGCGCTTCTGTTTACTTTTGCATGTTCACATTAAAGATATTCACAGTCTCTGTGAGTGTGTCCAATTGCCTGCATTTCCAGCTTTTTTACAGTTTTATCCTGTAGTTATAAAATGGTAATTAAATGTACAATGAGACCACAGTATGACACAGTTAATTCACAGTATGTTCCTGGTAACCCTACAAGTTATTTACTGCTTTTTAACTGTGATTTTTGTATAGTGGTAAATTAGTTATATCCTGTACTTATAAATGTACATTTAAATACCAATTTTTTATACTACAGTATGATACCATTAAATTAAGATTAAGTTCTTGGAAACTCTTGGCAGGTTCTTTAAAATTTTTGTGGTGATTTTTTCCAGTGCACATTTTTTTCACTGTTTATTTTGTCCTTGAACAGTGAAGACATAGAAGGCCTTTTTGGTCATGTGAAGAAAAATAAACACTGTGCAACCTCTTGCAAATACAGGTTGGTTAATTGTAACAAAAAGGGTTGATTGCACTTTTAATCAATTTGCATAGTGTTAAAATCAGAAAATATAATTTAAAAGAAAACCATTTAGGCAATGGCTGTCCAAACTTTTCTTGTTGGTGCCAGAAGGAGACAAATAAGTGCAGTCACAAGTCCTACAAGACTCATAGCCCTGTAGTAGTACTATAATAGTTTTTTGTGGTCTTTTTTAAAGTAGTCCAAAAACCGACACTCCACCTGCTTTGAAAATGTATTCACAACTGCATTAAAAAAGCCAAGTTTAACCTAAAAACTGCAAACCTGGCAACCCTGAAATTCCCTGGCTGGGCTATGAGTTGAGCTAGCTCGTAGCACTTTTAGCATTTTCTTGCACTTGGTTATCACAAAAAACTGAGAAACTCAAAAAGAAGGTTTACAATCTTGTCTCTGGTGTCTTTGGACAGCTCTTTGGTCTTATCCATGTTAGTAGTTGGGAGTCTTACTGATTGTGTGGGGTTGGCAGGTGCCTTTATGCAGCTATCGGCCTCAAACAGGTGCTTCTAATTTAGAATAATAAGTGGAGTGGAGGTGGACTTTTTAGAGGCGGACTAACAGGTCTTTGAGGGCCAGAATATTTGCTGATTGGCAGGTGTTCAAATACTTATTTGCAGCAGTAACACACAAATAAATTATTAAAAAATAATTTATAATCCGTGATTTCCAGATTTTTTCTTTTAGATTATGTCTCTCACAGTGGACATGTACCTAAGATGAAGATTTTAGACCCCTCCATGATTTCTAAGTGGGAGAACTTGCAAATTCTCAGGGTGTTCAAATACTTATTTTCCTCACTGTAGATCACAAACACATCTAACTGGAGCTGTGAGAATATTACAAATATATATAATACATACAGTGGTGTGAAAAAGTGTTTGCACCCTTCCTGATTTATAGATTTTTTGCATGTTTGTCACACTTAAATGTTTCAGAAAATCAAACCAATTTAAATATTTGTCAAAGACAACACAAGTAAACACAAAATGCTATTTATAAATGAAGGTATTTATTATTAAGTGAGAAAAAAATCCAAACCTGCATGGCCCTGTGTGAAAAAGTAATTGCCCCTCTTGTTAATATATAACTTAACTGCGGTTTCTCACACCTGAGTACATTGTCTCTAGCCACACCCAGGCCTGATTATTGCCACACCTGTTATCAATCAAGACATCGCTTAAATAAGACCTGCCTGAAAAAGTGAAGTCCACCAAAAGATCCTTAACACCATCAATCTCAAAAATGCTGGATCAGGTTAGTATCTTCCAGAGCTTACCCCTCCTATTTCAGAATCAGAATCAATTTTATTGTCAGTGCATAGGTACAAGTACAGCAAAATTATCATCAGTCAGAAGAGAAACAGTGGAAAACAATGGGAAGGGAGGGGAGGTAATAAAAAACAAAACCTCAACCCCCATACTGCGCTCTAAGTGGGGCGCAGTACGAGGGCCTAGGTGGGAAAAGAAAAACATCACCTATTACACCTAAAGCACAACGACAAGACATAGCAAATGGTGAGGGAGAGGGGGTAGAGACAGGCCAGCAGCGGCAGACGAGTCCGGCAGCGTCAGAGCACTCTTGCAACAGAGTTGTCATGCCTCCGCCCGGGAATAAGCCATCAGAAGTGGTTGGTGATGGGTTGTGGTAGCTAGAGGGTGAGGCAGGAGACGATAGGTTGTTTGCCCTTCTGCAGTCAGAGAGTCTGTGTTTCTCAGTCCGCACGATGACACGCGATGAGCACAGCAGCTGTGTAGCCTTGAACAGCTTCCAGGCACCCAGTTGCCTCCCTTATCAGGAACACGATAAGGTGACAGAGCCTAGCAACACTTCTTCAGCCGGGCAGTCAAGGCCGAATAAGGAAAAATCAAATTTAGTGCGAGCAGACCTGAATTTGCATGGTCATCCTTGGTTAAAGGATCTCCAAATGTCCAGCTCTTCACAGAACACCATCTCATCAGGATATTATCCAGCCAGGTGTTAATCACAGTCAATGTCCGTTCTGCCCCACAGGTCGAATCAAAGTTGGGAGCCTCATAGGCCCAGACAAGCAAACCCAATTTCCAATTAATTTCTCAGTAAACAAAGATATTGCTTTGTGCCAATTCAGCAAAATTCCGTACCAGTATTCCAAATAGTGCATCCTCTTCCTCATCCACATGGAGAGTGTCGCTAGACCCACAAAGTCCATCACATGTCCAGCCACAAACAGTCCATCAGGACAAGCAGGATCTCCCTAACCCAAACTTCTCATAGAGAAGTGGTGACAATAGTATTGAAGACCACTTAATCCAATCCAATCCATGGTTTGCAGGTCAGTTCTGAGTGAAGCCAGGCAGACAGGACCATTTGTGAGCCATTAGAGAGGTAATGTGATGTAAATGAGAGGCCACCACACAGACAGCTCCAGCGTAGAAACTCTCCAAAAGCGTTCTCAGCACAGGACTTCATTTTCCCCACATCAGTTGTTAATATCACACAACTCAAATAAAAAACGGTCACGTTTGTAAATAGAACCGTTCTGTGTCATTAGAGGAGATTGGGCCATGTCCCAAAGCATCACCTACATAGTGCACATCACAGATAATAAAACTAATAACAGTACAGTAATTAGACAATCATCCAAAAGGAAAACCTGAATCTTATAGCTCACAAAAATGTAAATAAACTAAAACGTGAGTGCAATAACTGTTTTATGACTGACTGTACCCTATTGGAGGGTGTATAGTGCATGTTGTAGAGAGAGTTTTGGTATTCGGCCTCGGCTGCCGGGCTCGTTGTGGAAGTATGGAGTCTCTCACTGAATGCAACATTTCAGACAAAAACAAAGCGATAAACGCATGTGTTGTACAAAGCATGCAACCGAAAGCAGGAGAGACCCCATACATTTAATGTAACTGAGTTTCTGTTTAGCGTGTATCAGCTTTCACAGAAGCTCACCATGTGTGTGTCTGTGTGTGTGTGTGTGTGTATACACACATGCAAGCCTGTAGCATGATTCCTGCTCTATAATTATATATAAATATTTTTTTCCTTCAATCCTTTGTGGAAAGAGGATTTACACTCAGTGGAACTCTGACTGAGAGTCTGTGTGAGAGACAATGTGAGAAGATGCACTTATTTTGCATGACAATAAGGAGAGGAGCGAGGTGTTAATGGCTCACATTCCAGCGTGGGGGAAGAGAGTGTGAAGACGGCATGCTTTCACAACAAAAATTTTTGCCGGTTTGATAATACTGGTGTTAAAAAGCATCATGCAGAGATCCAAAGAAATTCAGAAACAATTGAGAAAAAAGGTAATTGAGATCTATCAGTCTGGAAAGGGTTATAAAGCCATTTCCAAAGCTTTGGGAATCCAGCGAACCACAGTGAGAACCCTTATCCACAAATGGCGACAACATGGAACAGTAGTGAACCTTCCCAGGAGTGTCCAGCTGCACAAAATTACCGCAAGAGCACAGCGACAACTCATCAAAGAGGTCACAAAAGACCACACAACAACATCTAAAGAACTGCAAGCATCACTTTCCTCAGTTAAGGTCAGTGTTCATGCCTCCACCAT
The DNA here is from genome assembly GCA_036984385.1 of Crenuchus spilurus. Lineage (NCBI taxonomy): Eukaryota > Metazoa > Chordata > Actinopteri > Characiformes > Crenuchidae > Crenuchus > Crenuchus spilurus. The sequence continues at coordinate 4,200 of BRDA01007060.1, forward strand.
CAGAAAGAGACTGGGCAAAAATGGCCTGCATGGCAGTTCCTGGACGAAAACCACTGCTGAGCAAAAAGAACATTAAAGCTCATCTCAATTTTTCCAGAACACATCTTGATGATCCCCAAGACTTTTGGGAAAACATTCTGTGGACCAATGAGACAAAAGTTGAACCCTTTGGAAGGTTTGTGTCCCATTACATCTGGCGTAAAAGAAACACTGCATTTAAGAAAGGAACATTATGCCAACAGTAAAATATGGTGCTGGTAGTGTGATGGTCTGGGCCTGTTTTGCTGCGTCAGGACCTGGAAGACTTGCTGTGATAAATGGAACTATGAATCATGCTGTCTACAAAAAGATCCTGAAGGAGAATGTCCGACAGCGCTGGTGAAATATTTTGGGTCTACCACTTGACATTTTTGTTCCATAACCCTCAGGATCATTTAAAAAATGCAAAATGACTGTCTTACTGCGTCCAACCTCAACAGCGATGGCATGTTGTGAGAGGCCTTGCTTATGCAGCTCAACAGTCCTACTATGTTCAAAGTCAGTGAGCTTTTTTGCTTTTGCCATCAGGAGGTCTTGGCAGTGTAAATACTTGACAGAAAATGACATGGAATCCAAATTTTTGTGCATATTTAGGCTTTTAAAGGCTATGGTCTTAAACTTTTGATCTTTTTTCTTGGGCAGTGGGATGAAGAGCGATTTCTTCTGGTCAGATTCTAGTTTCCCAGACTTCCACACACACCTCACTGAGCATATTCATTGTTGTCTCTCCACCCGACCTGAGCATTTCATCTTCTATGTCATCTGGACTGGATGCCTTTTGTGTAGCCAGTTCTAACATTGCACACTTGATTTCTTACTTCAGTGGTGGTGGTTCCTTTTCTTGAACATCAATCTGAATGTTATCTTCTACACCACTGTATAGTTCCTCACAGTAGTTTTTCCATCATTGACACACCTTCTTTGATTCAAAAAGTTTCCACCATATTTGTCCTTGGTGGCTACTGTGCGAGGCTGAAATTGTTTGGTGAGATTTTTTTACTATCTAGAATACAAGCCTGCTGTTTCATTTCTTTGCATTTTTTTCCAGCTCACTGCACAATGAGTGCAACTCAGCTTTCTTGTCTCTTCTGAACCTCTTCTATACTTTACTTCACAGTTTCCTGTAATCACTGGAAGACTTTATTTTTACCTCACACTTCTTAATCCATTCAAAGGTTTCACTGGTAAACCAGTTCTTGAGTTTTATCTGGTTCTTCTTAGCAGCTTCCAGTATGACATATTTCATTTGCTGCCACAGTTCATCTGGTGTGTGGCTCCTGAAGTCTTGCTAAGTCTGTTGGCAACCTCAACTTGGTACTGCAGCTTGAACTGGTCCTGTCTGAGTTTTCCAAGGTCCAGTTGAATTGGCTTCCTCACTTGTTTCCTTTTGAACCTCATCTTCAATGTCAACATCATGAGATTGTGATCAGAGTCACAGTCTGCACTGAGGCATGTGTGTGCATTATTGATTGATTGTTTCCACTGTTTGTTGATCAGGATGTAGTCAGCCTGAGCTCTGGTCTCCTGATTTGGGCTCTTCAATGTGTATCTGTGCCTGTTGTGTAGATGGAAGAGTGTGTTGCAGATAAACAACCCATGTGCATAACACTGAATAAGAGTCATATCTCTTGGCTTTGAAGCAAATGTGGCTGATATGACTCTGCTGCTCACTGGATTGTAGGATTTTAGGCATGTTGCAGCTCTTCTGTGCATCCAGATAGTTCAGTCTTTCCAATTCACTACTAAGTATCGATAACTTGCCAAGTGAGTTTAGAGCCCTCACATTGCATTGACCAATCTTGACACAGAGTCTTCTGTTTAGCTTCTCTTCATCTTATTTCCTTGTTGCGTCATGCAACACAACCTTTGATGAAACAGTAGTACACTTCTCAACACCCACCCTGTCTCTCTCAGTGGGTACCACGGACCTTTTTATCTTCTACAACATCCGAGCCAGTATGGCATTCTTCTTTCTTGACTTCATCTGTGCTCTGTGGGATAAATAGACTGACTAAGCATCCCAATTTTAACGGTCGACTGAGTCAAGGATCCAAGTGCAGATAAGGTTTTATTAAGAATCCAGAATCCATGCAGTTGGATATGACTCACATCACTCCTCAAGAACGTGAGAGGCGATTTAAAGAAAGACTGTGTCTCTACTGTGGTGAAGGGGGACACATGAGAGCTTCATGCCCTCACTGCCCCAGATCAGCCGGGGCTCGGGTGAGTACTGTAAAGAGTCCGACCCTGTCCTTGAACACGTTCTCTCTAATGGTAATGCTGGCATGGGGTTTTGACTTATCTGTCTCAGCCCTTGTAGATACTGGTGCAGCTGGAAACTTCATGGACCAGAAGCTGGTGGAGCAAAACGGCATACCCACAACTAAGGTTTCTCCACCCATGACTGTAAAAGCCATTGATGTGTCTCCAGTAGGTAAAGGAAAAATCAACAGAAGAACTGTTTAACTGGACATGCAAGTAGGTCTATTCCATAAAGAGAGATTGTCCTTCTTTGTGATAGACTCTAAGGATAGTCCAGTAATTCTCGGATTTCCATGGCTGCAAACACATAATCCAGTTATTTCATGGACTCATAGAGACATTGTAAAATAGAGCCCAGAGTGTGTTAACTGCTGTATGGCCGTTCCATGCTGCAGCACTAAAATAGAGAGCCCCCATGTAGACGTAGCTGTAAAATTACCACAATGTTATAGAGATCAGACAGAAGTGTTCAGTACTGTTAAGGCAAATCAGTTGCCTCCCCATAGAGAAGGTGATTGCTCCATTGACTTCCCCCCTGGTGCTATGCCCCCAAGAAGCAGAGTTTACCCTTTGTCCATACCAGAAACAGAGGCCTTAGAATCGTATTGACTAGGCTTTAGCACAGGGCTTTATACTTCTATCTACATCACCAGCAGCAGCAGGGTTTTTCTTCATAGAGAAGAAAGATGGTGGTCTAAGACCTTGTATAGATTATAGGGGCATTAATGCTGTCTCTGTCAAATACCAATATCCCCTTCCCTTAATTACGTCTATGTTAGAGAAGCTCCAGGGTGCTAAAGTCTTCACTAAGCTTGACTTATGTAGTGCTTACAATTTAATTAGGATCAGGGAGGGTGATGAGTGGAAGACAGTGTTTGTGACCATTAGGGGGCACTATGAGTATCTTGTTATGCCTCATGGATTGGCTATAGCGCCCTCTGTCTTTCAATCCTTTGTTAATGGAGTTCTTAGGAATATGATTGACAAGATGGTGGTGGCTTATGATGATATCCTGATCTATTCTAGGGATGTAGAAGAGCACCAGGCTCATGTTAGAGGAGTTCTTAGATGTCTTTTGGAAAATCATTTGTATGTTAAAGCAGAAAAGTGTATATTTCATGTTTGTCAGGTAAAATGTCAGATTTCTGGTTGCTGGCAGAGTGTTGCTAGTGGACGCCACACAAATCGTGTATTTCTCCCTGACTAATGGGTCCAAAGTGATGGATGTTTGAATGTAGGTATCCAGATCGGTTAAATGTCCCCGGCATGCCATTTTGGCTTGTAGTTTAGGCCGCAACCCTCTGTGGTAAGCAGATAGCAATGCGGTTGAATTCCATCCACTGCCGGCCGCTAATGTGCGAAAATCCAGTGCATAGACCGCAGCACTATGTCTGCCTTGCTTTAACTCCAATAAAGCTGCTCCCACATCTCTAGTTACCGTGGACTGATCAAAAATGGTCCTAAATGCTGACAGAAAGGCAGATTTTGTTGTTAAAATCTCACTTTCTCTATACCAGAGCGAGGAGGCCCATTCTCTGGCCTTACCAGTGAGATGAGAGATCATGATATTGACCTTTTCTCTCTCTGCTGTAAAAACGGCTGCGATTGTGTTTGATAAACAGGTCACACTGTGTCAGAAAACTCTTACAATGTTCCGGGCTGCCATCGCATTGTTCAGGAAGCACTACTAAGGTCGTATTATTGACAAAACATGGACTAGTGCCATTCCAGTTAGCCTCAGACACATTAGCATCTGTAGCACTAGCCTGCATGCTAATGCTACTTGTAGTAGCTTCTAGAAGCCTTTGAACAACTGCACCGACCTGATCAATCTTGGCCTCTGGGGCACGTAGGCGCTCTTCCAAACCTGCTGGATCCATGAGAGGTGAGGTCTTCTGTAACGGTTGACTGAGGCAAGGATCCAAGTGCAGATAAGGTTTTATTAAGAAATTGTGGTTAGCAAAACACTCAGTGCTTGTAATCTTAGCAACCAAAGTCAAAAGGGCAATCCCAAAATCATAAACACAGTCCAGGCAAAGAGTCCAAAGAACCAAATAAGACAAACCAGAGAAAACGCTCAGAAATGACAGGTAAACCATAATCAAGACCTCATGAATTTTGGGTTGTATTGCAGTCTCTTTTGAGCTGGGTGCAAATAAAGCAGCTCTATCTATACACACTCACTTACCAGCAGTACTCCTGCCTCAGTAATGTAATGGAGCTAATAACTCACTAATGTAATGGAGCACTGCTCATAGTCACCACTAATACCACATATATATTAGTGGAGGGAGCCATCCTGTGTTGTTTTTGTGAAGCCTGATGCTCATTGTTATATGGTAATGCTGTGAATTCACTGACAGACTTCAGAGCTGTGTCACTACAGTGTGACTGTGCTGATTCTGGATCAGATGAATTGCTACAGGGCATCTTGTTAGGATGTGCAATGAGAGGATACTGTATTACTGCATTATCAACCATAAAGTCTGTTGCTGTCACCGTTTAGATAAGGACAAGTACATATACCTGTATTATCATGAAGATGCTGTTTATGTATAAAAAAATGTGTGGCATATTATTATTGCATAATAATATAGCGTAAGGCTTGTCATATACTACCACTACTACAAATAATATAACTATATATATATATATATATATATATATATATATATATATATATATATATATATATACAATAAATCCAAACAACATGAATCCAGCAAGGACTGATTTTCTGTATGTGAATGTGTTGGTTTAAACCCTTTCCAAACAAAACTCTTCTCATATCAATAAAGTATTTTTTGTGTCATTAGTAACCAAACTTACATCACAATATCAACTTGTTTCAAAGCAACCTATTCTGTTATTCTGCTTCGATGGATCCCCACAGAACAGGAGGATCATTCTCAGTGACACTGATGTGGTGGTGGTGGTGTGTTAGTGTGTGTTAGAACAGCTGATGTTTTTAAACACCTCAGTGTCACTGCTCGAGTGAAAATAGTGACCAACCAGTCAAAAGTGTCACCAGTGAAGGACTGGAGGACCAACACACACTGTGCTGAGCTGCTGTCTCTGACTTTACATCTACAAGACCAACAAGGTAGGTGTGTCTAATAGAGTGAACAGTGAGTGAGACAGAGTTTAACATCTCCAGCAGCTCACACACTAACACACCACCACCACATCAGTATCACTGAGAATGATCCACCTGCTCTGTGAGGTCCTGATCATTGTAGAACAGGTTAAAGGAGGATAATAAAGTCTACAGAGAAACAGATGAACTACAGTCTGTAACTGTAGAACTACAAAGTGCACCTGTATGATCAGTGGAGCTAAAATTGACAAAGAGTGTAGATACAAGGAGGTGGTTCTAATGTTATGGCTGATTTGTGCATATATAATATAGTACTGTATATAACCATATAAGCAAGTCTGATATTCTGTTGCCCTCTGCACTGACGTTTTTTGATAACCCCTATATAACCCTCCATAACCTCTGACACAGTTAACATCCTGTCTGGAAGACATTGGTAATAAAATATGTCACTTTAAACACCAGGATTTTCCAGCTAATCCTAAATTTAAAACTAAAGCTAATCCTAAATTAAATTTTAACCCTAGCCTTAACATTAAGTGTCCACAAATACTTTAATAATAACATGAACATCTGTAGATTATCTATAGGGGACAATAGCGGTCTATCCAAATAAAGTGAGACGAACCATTCTCACAATTCCTTGTTCATTAAAGTAGAAGTGTAAAATGGTTTCCTCAGAGAACAATGAATGGTTGGCCCAAATATGCAGTTCTCTTATGGCCCACATTTGGCTGTGAATGATGCTAATGTCTGAGCTTGGCTGCTTCAGGTCCATCTTATTTGGGCCAGATGTTCAGTGTTTTAATTCAAGTCAAGTTTAGCTCGTAATATTGTGCCCTCGTCTGGCCCACACATCACATGTTATAACTCAAGCCAAACCTGACTCATGACATTTGGCCCACTTTTGGCCCAAACATCACTTATCAGTGCCATAACTGAGCTGTAAGAGCAAAATGTGGCACAGATAAGGCCCAGATCTGTCTGCTATCTGGGTTTGATTGTCTTGTAAACAATGGCTGAGGCTCCTGCCTGTTCATAAACACACAAAACTCCACTCCATCAAATATACTCAACTCCAGCTCAAAGGCTCCTGAAACTGAACTCAGTCAACACAGGACTGAACGCTGAACACATTCACATTAATTCACTACTGTATGTACTGTACTGTAAATTATCAGCAATGTTTGGTTAAAAACTTGTTGAGGTGTTCAGGTGGTCTATAGGGGCGTCCGTGGCCTGGGGGTTAGGGATCTTGTGGACGGAAGGTCGACGGTTTGATCCCCTTGTAGGACATGGCTAAAGTGACCTTGAGCAAGGCATCTAACCACCAACTATTACCAGCATGCCATGGATAGGGCTGCCCACCAGGTGTGCTAACTGACCCCTAGTGTGTATGTGTGTATGTATGGTTTACTTCGTGGATGGGTTCAGCCCTGCAGTCAAATTCCTCTGTGTGCAAGCAGATTGGCCAGTGATTCTGCAATTTCACGTTGTTTTATATAGAGAGCCTGGTTTTTAAATGTAGGGTAGAGTGATTATACTATTTCCAGATACGGCTTTTGATTTTGATCAAAATGAAAAGTGAAAGTGCACAATGTGCTTGCCCACAGAAGAGTTTGACCTCCAGATTGAACTCATCCATGCAGTGAAACACACTAGTGAGCACAGGTGCCTGAGGCAATGAGCATCCCCTACCCATGGCACCTGGGGAGCAGTTGCAAGTTAGGTGCCTTGCTCATGAGTACACCATTCATATCGTACCAGAGGACTAAACTGGTAACCTTCCAGACACAAGACCAGATCCCTAATCACCAGGACATGGCTGCCCACTTTATTACTCCATCTGTGTTATTTCAGAGATGATACGGCTTAACTGTTATTGTAAAATTAAGAAAACATGAAAAACAAAGAAATCAACCTTTCACAGGTAAGTGTGAATTCTGGGAAGTCTCCCAGCTTTGAAGCAGCTCTACTGTAATCTTCCCTTTAAAAATCTAATTGAAAGCGCTACGTGCCTCCAGAGATGTATGTCCTAGTTTTCCGGGCAGCATTAAATGCTGTTTAAAAGGTTAGTACCCATCATTCACAGGCACTTCCAAGAAAGGAATGTGAGCAATATGATCCGGTACAAGGTGTGACACGTACACAGAGCCACACAGTACTACTATATACACACCTGACATACAGGTGCACGTTGTAGGGTATAGTTACTGATTGCAGCTCCACCCACTGTCCACTTTATCAGAAACCCCTTACTTGTAGCTCCACCCACTGTCCACATTATCAGAAATCCCTCACTTGTAGCTCCACCCACTGTCCACTGTATCATAAACCTCTCTCTTGTAGCTCCACCCACTGTCTACTGTAACAGAAACCTCTCTCTCGTAGCTCCACCCACTGTCCACTGTATCAGAAACACCTCTGTTGTAGCTACATCCACTGTCCACTTGATCAGAAACTCCTCTCTTACAGCTCCACCCACTGTCCACTTGATCAGAAACTTCTCTCTTGTAGCTCCACCCATTGTCCACTGTATCAGAAACACCTGTTGTAGCTACACCCACTGTTCACTTCATCAGAAACCTCTCTCTTGTAGCTCCACCCACTGTCCACTGTATCAGAAACTCCTCTCTTGTAATCCACCCACTGTCTGCTGTATCAGAAACCTCTCTCTTATAGCTCCACCCACTCTCCACTTTATCAGAAACTTCTCTCTTGTAGCTCCACCCACTGTCCACTGTATCATAAACCCCTCTGTTGTAGCTACATCCACTGTCCACTATCAGAAACTCCTCACTTGTAGCTACACCCACTGTCCACTGTATAAGAAATCCCTCACTTGTAGCTCCACCCACTGTCCACTGTATCAGAAACTCCTCTCTTGTAATCCACCCACTGTCCGCTGTATCAGAAACCTCTCTCTTATAGCTCCACCCACTCTCCACTTTATCAGAAACTTCTCTCTTGTAGCTCCACCCACTGTCCACTGTATCAGAAACCCCTCTGTTGTAGCTACATCCACTGTCCACTATCAGAAACTCCTCTCTTGTAGCTCCACCCACTGTCCGTTGTATCAGAAATCTATCTTTTATAGCTCCACCCACTGTCCACATTATCAGAAACCCCTCACTTGTAGCTCCACCCACTGTCCACATTATCAGAAACCCCTCACTTGTAGCTACACCCACTGTCCACTGTATAAGAAATCCCTCACTTGTAGCTCCACCTACTGTCCACTTTATCAGAGACTTCTCTGTTGTAGCCCCACCTATTGTTCACTTTATCATCAATTATCTCTAGAAAGTTCTACAAATAACTACAGAAAATAAACAAGAAGTTGCATGACTAAATAGTTTTCAACACTGTCTGATATATGGTTCTACATATCACCAAAACAGGTTCCACTGTTGTAATCTATCTGTCGCCGAATGCAGAAACGGCCTAAAGAGAGAGAAAGAGTAGTGATCTGACTCTGAGCACCTTTCGCACGCCCTCACAGTCCAGGCGGCAATGATCCACAGAGAAATGGTGAAGACCAGCAGTACAGTGCCGGGGCAGATGGTCATGAGCGTCTTCATAACAAAGCGTGTGTTGAAGTTGATCTTGTTGAGGGCACCGATGCTGCGAGACGAAGCGTCTGTGAAGAGTTTGCTGTGCAGCAGCATGACACGAGCAATCAAGTAGAGCCTCAGGAACATGGGGATGGACAGGATAATGTCCACGTCTGCGTCCGTCTTGGAGGAGGTGTAGTAGAAGGCCAACCGCGCCGTCCAGGTGAAGGTGTACTTGCCTGGGATGGGGTGGATGGCGCACACCAGGATCTCCAGGCAGATGAAGAAGATTCGCTCGTAGGTCATGGCTATCCTCCAGTCATCCGCTGCATTGTCCACCATAAACAGCTGAGTCGGCGAGAGAGAGAGAGAGAGAGAGAGAGAGAGAGAGAGAGAGAACAGAACAGAACAGAGGACAGTTAAATGAGTAGTCACACACTTTAAAAGTATACCATATGACTCAGACTACATAAAAAGTTCATTAAAAATGCTAATTTTAAAAGGCCCAACATGGTTGTTAAGATCATAAAACTCTGTATTGTTTGGGATCTTCTGTCTGAATTTGAGCCCAGAGCTCAGTATTTTTATACAGCAACTACATGAATTATATACAAAATGTAGATTTTTGTAAAAGAGCCCTTCACATGATCAGAAAATGTGTTTCATGATTTTGTAAGAATGTCAAGTTTTAGGTATTAATCGGAAACCAGTCATTCTCCTTTGAATTTCTTCTATAGACGTGCAATTCTGTGTGTTTAATGTAATCATGTTTAGTTTATTCTGATTCTCTGTGGAAAGCACGGTGGCTTAGTGCTTAGCACGTTCGCCTCTCAGCGCTAAGGTCTTGGGTTCGAGTCCACATCTGAGCGGAGTTTCCATGTTCTCCCCGTGTCTGTGTGAGTTTCCTCCGGGGACTCCGGTTTAATCAAACAGTCCAAAAACATGGAGATCAGGTGGATTGGCTACTCTAAAATTACCCTGATGTGCGTATGAATGTGTATGTCTGTGTATGAATGTATGCCCAGATATGGTTGGCACTCTGATCCCCCTAGTGCTCGATGCAGTCCTCCAGGTGGACGGTCGCTTCCGGTTGAGAGTACGCTGTGCGCGATTGGCTTCTCGCTGGTGTGTGTGTGATTGAGTGTGTGTAAATGGAGTGTGTTGATTGTAAAGCGTCCTTGGATATCTAGAAAGGCGCTATAGAAGTGTAACGTCCATTCATTCATTCATTCAGTATAATCATGTGTTGTACAATGTTATTCTCTGTCTTAGCAGGCTTTTTGCTTGCACCTCAAGGCCATTGGCCGGGAACAGATTAAGCACTAACATACACATTATCTCTTTCACAGACACAGAAATGATAAACATTAGCTCTCACACAGTACACACACATCTCAGGTCAACCCAAATCATTAAGAACACTTAATTAAGTCTGATATACACACAGCTAAGTCTACTTTGGTTTGGTGTCCAAGATAAGCCTGGAGACCTGGACCCGCCATGCTGGTGACAGAAATGGCTTGTTTCTATTGGCTAAACAGACATCATCACATCAGACACATCAGTTGTAGCCCTTAAAAATGCTTCTTCAAAGGAGTCAAGCTCTGGATGACCACGCACGAGGCTGCCCTACCCAAATTTTACTCTGAAGGGGGAAACTTGTGTGGATGTTAGAAAAGAGAGTCATGAAGCTCTGAAGATGAGGAGATGCTGGACCAGAGATGCAGAGGGGGAGTTGGGGGTTAGGTGGCATGCTCAAGGGCACTTCAATCATTTCCTGTTGTGGATCAAATCGGTCACCTGCTGGTCACAAGGCTGGTTTCTTAATCACAAGCTCACGGCTGCTCGTGGACAGTGACTGTAGATATAATGAGGTGGTGTTAATGTTATGGCTGATCAGTGTATTAACAAAGAATATGGAGTCAGCTGAGTGGAGATGGAGTAAAGACTGGGGAATACAAAAGCTGGGCTGGATGTGACCTCAGTATCAGCTGATTGCATCATTCACCTGCAGTATTGATCAATCCCTACAGAAAAGTCTACTTGGCTATTTGCAACACCCGACTCACATTAACTCAACAAATAATTTCAATCTCGGATTGTCAGGCCGTGCCAGAACTCATCCCTCACTGCTCTCTCTCTCTCTCTCTCTCTCTCTCTCTCTCTGACATACACATCCTTCACACGGCTGTGTTTCTTTCCGAGTGGCCCAGAAATAAAGCCCACCTCCCCTGACTCCAGATCAATAAATAACCAGCCAAACTGATCTCTGGCTGCTGTGTTGTCAGCATCCCTCCCCCCGACACTCAGTGCAGATACCGCCCCCCACCTCCCCAAACTCATCCTCACACACTCTGTCACCTCAAGGTCCACCCGTCTGCCTCAGAGCTGATATTTCACCACCAACAACACACCACACTCAGCACTATACACCCCATCTCTCTCTCTACTGCTACATTTCTTTCTCCTTCTCATTCCCTCACTAAACCCCTCTCTCTCTTTCTTTCTCTATATGTCTCTCTGTCAATATTTTTCTACCTTTCTCCTCTCTCTTTCATCTTCTTTATTTATTTTGCCTTTTACTCTCTAGCAAAATGGTCCCCTGTTCAATATTCTCTAGATTAGAAAATCTGCAGCACTACCTAGAGCACTATTACAGGGAACAGAATTCATACAAATGTAGGCACTACCTTGGAAAATTAGCTCATTACTGTGCAACAGCAGATTGAGCTGCACACCTAAATGTCGTGCCAGCAATGTAACATGCTGTTTCACAAAAAGCTAATAAAAGTGATAAAATCTTCATTGAAATACTCTTTTCTGGTAATTGTTGTTGAGCTTCTGTAATCGACTACCATCCTTGGACTACCATCATCACTCAGTATCATCATCTTCAGAGACGTTTAACATACATTTACTTCAGACTATCATCATCACTC
>BRDA01007061.1:0-13378 GCA_036984385.1 Crenuchus spilurus
AAGCAACCAGAGACAGATGGCATTGGAGAGAAGTGACTCGTCTGTGCAGCCTACCATCGCGAAGCGATGACGGCGTATGACATGACATGACATAGACACATTTCTACAACTCATTGTACCATTTCAATGATTACTTACTACACTTCATTTAAATAACATTGTACATTGCACTTGTGGTTAGATGCTAACTGCATTTCATTGCCTCTGTACCTATACTCTGCCAATGACAAGAAAGGTGAATCTATTCTAATATTCTAATCTAATCTAATCTAATCTAATCTAATCTAATCTAATCTAATCTAATCTAATCTAATCAGTCAATAAAGACAATCTAATCAAACAATCAATAAAGAAAACACCCAGTAAAACAAATTATCTGTATCTCATTTTTAACCAACCTTTAATTATGTCTCCACAACAGACTGAGCAATTTGATGTAACAATAAATGCCAAACATATATTGCCATAGATCTTTATTTTCAAAATGAGTCCTAGAAAATGGTCTAAATAGTATAATAATAATAATAATAATAATAATAATAATAATAATAATAATAATAATAATCATCATCATCATCATCATAAATAAATTAAATTGTGTTTTTCTGTGGTAATCAATAATTTTGTCACATCTTTAATTTTGCTATCTATATCTAAATCTGTTTTTAGTCAAATTTTTTCAGTTATCTGTATTTATTTGCATCTTTGTAGTGTTGCTATTTTTTCTTTTTCATTCTTGACAAAAGGCAATTTTTTCCCCTTTTCTGATTGTTTTCCTCTTTTCTTTTTGGTTACATCCGCCCCTACTTTGTTATATTTACACTGGATATTTTAATATAAGTTAAGAAAGCCAAAAGAGTTCATATTAATTACTCTAAAACGTTAATATGTGCTACAGCGTGAGTAATAAATAACATGTAATTACATATCTGCAGTGAAAAACCCACCCATACATCAGCCATGTCTATGAATCGTGAGCGGCACTGCAGTGCTATGATTGGCTGACGCAGACGTCTGTTTCGCGGCCGTGGTTCGTAAGATGCGTTCTGATTGGCTGAAAAAGCTGCTTCAGATTGTTCCAAAGAGCCCATTGGTCGGAAATGTAGGTTAGTGGCCCGAAAAGAAGAAAAGTAGGTCAGAGACTGATTCCGTTTATGTCACAGTTCCTCACCCACCAGCCGCCCAGCCAGCACTGGGATTGTGATGCCATTTTATTTCTCCGGTAAGTGTGTTTCTAATGATTTTAGATCAACGTGGTTGTGTGGTTTTTGCTTCTGTTGTTATGGCTGTTGTTTTTCGGGAGGAGGGGCGTTACTACGAAGTTTTATTCGAATTCCTCATTCCACCTTAAATGTGCCGGAGTTACATTCATGCGCCTTTCAGGTCTTGAATGTAACAAATGGAACATTTAAGGTGGAACGCTGAATCGAAGACGACGCTAATGAGTAAGAATCTTTAAGATATTACCGACATTTCTCTGACAGACGTTATCGAAATAGACGAGCTGCCAAACCGTAACGCTTCTTTGGTTTGTATTTTATTGTCCAGATATAATTTTGTGGCTATTTCGTACACATATAAGCCGGTAGGTCCTCGTTTAGGCAGCCAGAACACTGAGAGGAAGGGTTTCCCCATTAACGGAAGAAGTGGCTGGAGGTGAAATCGAGCCGGTTGTGGACGACCTGACTTGCCTCCTGACTGCTGACTGTGTGACTGAACAGCTGTTTCATCGAAATATACAATAATAAACACAACATTAATGACGTTTCCACGTCCTGTCAATCCATATCTCAGTCTAGCCCAGGAACAAACTGTTCCCAAAGCCGCACTGCTCCACATGGCTTTAGGACACATGTGGATGAACAAGATTTTGTATAAAAAAGAGACCAATCATATTAATACCCCTTCTGTACACTGTGTTTATTTTATTATATTATTATATTATATATTTCCCGTTTGAACTGGACTTTTAGATACACTCTTTAAAAAGATGGTTCTTCAGGGGTTCTTTAGTAAAGAAAATGGTTCTTTGGGTTCTTTAGATTGATGATGAATGTGTTGTAGATGGTTAGCCCTCAAAAGGGTTCTGCTGTAGTTACGATGTCAAGCTTGTAATAATGGAACCCTTTTTGGTGCTGTATAGAATTATTTTCAAAAGGCATGTATATGGAACCATTTACAGCACATTCCTCATCAATCTGAAGAACCCTTTCATCATGCGAAGATCCCTTTGAGGCCTTTGAGTCTTCATGGTTCTATATAGAATGATTTTCTTTACAAAAGAACCCTTGAAGAACCATCTCTTTTAAGAGTGTACATGTTATAAATGCTGTATGTTGATGTTTTTGCGAGAGAGTCCATATGTCTGTCTATTTGTCTATGATGGACTGTTCATATTACCCGGGTAGCAGGTGGGGGTTAGGTGCCCTGCTCAAAGGCACTTCAGTTAAGTCCTATGTTAATATTAATGTGGTATTGGTCATCAAAGTTCTAATGCTGCAAAAGCCTGTATTTCAAATGTATGAGTATTTTAGCTACTTTGGCCCATTACTGTCTCAGGCAATCAGTTACACAAACAGTTGCATAATCTCCATATTTACCAATAGAATGGGATGTTCTGGAGCAGCCTATGCTTGCCATGCGTAATGCCAAATGTCAGCTAGAGGGTTAAACTCCCCCCAGCATTGAACTGTAGAGCAGTACAACTGCACTCTCTGTAGTGAAGTAGCCTTTTAGATGAAGTGAAGTGCTCAGAACTAATTCTCCAACATCAGTACCAGACCTCACTAATTCTGTCACAGCTGAATGAATCAAATCCTCACAGCAGTTTTCGAGATTCAGCTTTCAAGGCTTTGCGGAAGCTGCTACTGCTGTAAATAGGGATGAACTTTCTATTCATACCATTGACTTCTGAAGAAGTGCTGGATGACAAGGTGTCCACACACTTTTGGACATGTAGTGTAAACATTTGGTATTGTGCTGTGAGCATCGTGGCCAACCTGAGATCACCCTGGTGGGTGTTTCTTAGATGTTTGATGACAAGACATTAATATGGTCTATTAAGAGTAAACAAATTCAGTCATAAGTCATAACCATGTCATATCACAGGGTCAGTGAGTTTAGGTCATTCTGTGCAGCCTTATTGCGGTTATGTGTATCAGGATGTCTTTGTACATTTTAAATAAAATGTTTTCACTGTCTTTATATACAGTCCTATGAGAATGTTGTGACCATCTCCTTGTTTCTACACTCATTATCCATTTTGTAAGCCCCACTGATCATATAGGTGCACTTTGTATCTGTAGTCCCCCATAGGACCTCAACAGAGCAGGTATTATTTGGGTGGTGGATCATTCTCAGCACTGCATTGACACTGATGTGGTGGTGGTGTGTTAGAGTATGTTGCGCTGGTGTGTCACTGCTGGAGTGCACCAAACAAAACAAAGCTGTCTCAGGCTGTACATCTGCTAGGTGGATCTAATATATTGTTTAAAATCTCCAGCAGCTCTGCTGTGTCTGATCTACTCATATTAGCACAACAACACATCAGTGTCACTACAGTGCTGAGAACGGTCCATCACACAAATAATAGCTGCTCTTTGGGGGTCCTGATAACTGAAGAACAGAGTGAGAGGAGGTTAACAGAGTATGCATTCTGTAATGGTAGAACTACAAAGAGCATCTATATGGTCTGTGGGGCTGATAAAATGTACAATGAGTGTAGATACAAGGTCTGAATGTTCTGATATGACTGTGTATTTATAGGATGTTTTATTGACTTGGTTCCTATGTCTTTTAAAAATTAGGCCTTTATGATAGAGGCACAAATCTCTACCAAACTAATCCAGGACTAGTTTGCATTTATCTACATTAGAAGAGAAGTGTGCTCTTATTTTCAGTTTTGCTAGATAGTGAGCAGGCTGATATGGCCGCTAAGAAAGTTTCTAGAAGCAGAGATTAATGAGGAACCTATTCCATCATCAGATCTATGACCTACCCTTAATTTATACGTACAGAACAAATGGCAGGAAGTATGAGTCAAGCACGACAGTTACAAATGGCATGAAATCAATCCATTCATTCACATAACGCCAACCCCGACCCCTTTAAATTGAAGAAATCAATCAGTGATCACAAGATGCTGCATATGCCAGACCAGACGTTTCTTCTTAAGGGAGATGAAGCACCGAAACTAAACTAAATGTAGAATATTATTGATGGTCAGACATATTTCACACTCAGACTGAGAAGCTATCCTTTCAGGAGATTTTAACAAAACACCAGCAACTACAGACATTCACACCAGACTACAATTATGAGATTCAGATTATACATATGAACATCTATGACTCCAAATTACTTACTGTACTGTTGTATATCCTTCAACTGAATATCTTTAATATGAACTTTGATGACCATATAGAATGTTTTTGTAGATGTTTTTACTAAAAATGTGGATTTAGACATGAATATAGTTGCTGGTATGGAGTTAAACAGAAACTAGCAGCATCAGTTTTACTGCAGTTTTTTTCTGAAGTTAAGATAAAAAATTCCAACATCTCAAAAATGAAATTTGTTTACTTTCAGTAAAATAAAAATGGTGCCATACATACATTCTAATGTTAGTTCTCTTCAGCTTTAGTTCATTGTAAGACACAAACAGTGTACATTTACATTTGATCTGTGACGTAGCATCACATTTCAGGCAGGACTCGGCTCACTCAACCTGGTAAAATAATGCATTAACTCAGCTTTGTTGTCAGAGTTTCATCACTCTTGGGTGCCGCCCTGACTGAATACTTCTACATGCTGCTTTCAGAACCTGCAATTACATTTTTTTTACTTCTTACTTTAAATTCAGGAATTTACTGTACACTGATTTATAACTGCAAATAATGTGATTTTCATTGTCTTTTGTGTTCATTTAGCTCAAAAACCTAAAATTGTTAATTTTTTGCTGTAAATAAATCTAAATTTGAATAGTCCCTAAAATGATCAGTGCATCCCTACCTGATATATGATAATAAAAGTGTAGTATTCATCATTAAATATAACAGAATCCTTGAAAATGTAAATCAGAGATACAAATACAGTTTAGTGACACTTGTAATATCACTTGTGTAGGGCTTTGTATTGGCAAGAACCTGGCGATTAAATATATTATGATATATTGCAATGCTGTAAGCTAGGTGGTATTACTTTTTTGTTTTAGGAAAACTGTCCACAGTGCTTCCATTTGCTACTTGTTTCTGCTTTAGTGGAAAAGTCTGATGGTCTAAAGATCGATTACAACACTGCCATCTAGTGGTCAGTGCGTTAAATCAAATAAATCACTGTCTGGCTCCAATCTTTACATGTAAACCATAAAACAACTGTTTTTGAGAATCGGTACAGTACCACAAAACATAATATTGCGATAATCAAGTTTATCCATATTTTCTTACTCTTAATATTTTGTATTAAGTACTTTATGACGATTGGTTCCAAGCTTGTGCAGCATAGTGAACAGTGCAGTTGAGCTAAAAGCAATAGATAGTATGTGTCCAGATGTCCATCACTGGTAGTGGGGGTGGCATGGTGATGTGGTGGTTAGCATATCGACTTCTCAGTGCTGGGGTCCCCATCTGCCTTGAGATTCCGTGTTCTCCCTGTGCCTTTGTGGGATTCCTCCCGGATCTCCAGTTTCCTGCCATATTCCAAAAACATGGAGGTCGGGTGACTTGGTAACAAATTAACCAGATGTAGCTGTGAATATAGCCTTAGATGCTACAGTACAGTATAATCACTGGTAGTGAAGACAGTAAAGAAAAATGAATGGAAAAGCTCTAGATGTTCAGTCGACATTCACATCAACAGGCTGAAGTGAACAAAAGTTTTTATGCCTTAATGTGAAATGGATCCGTTTTTTAGGGCTGTGTGGACGTGTCAAATCCGATTTTTTCAAAACTGATTTGAGTCGGTTTCATATGTGATCCTAGATTAGATCTGTGTCTGGTTTGTGAGCAAGCTACATGAATGTGAGTGGTCAGATCAGATTTCATGTGTCTTTTTGTCTGTACACATGCGTGTAGTGCTAAACCAGTTCTGACTTCTCCCGTGTTTACACACAGAGCTGCAAAAGCAGCCGGCTGGCTTTTATTCACCTTCTCCACCTAATCATGTACGATCCACCAGCTGTTTACTATCCTCCTGAGCAAAACACCATGCACAGCTACTAACATGTCTGTTTGACCAGTTTTAATACGACCAGTCTCAAAAAATGCAGGGTTGCCAGATCTCCAAAAATCCCCCGGCCCACTGTCTTACAAAAGCCACTGTACACAGACTGAAAGTAGCTCAAAATCTTTAGCATCTAATCAGACGTTTGAAGAAGCTTTAAAAAGTAAATCTTCTAATGTTACTTTGTTATTCCTTTTCTATTTTGCACAAAACCCCTGCTTAACACCATTTTGCATACTTGGCAACCCTGTACAAATTTGACTATTTTTGTTGTTGGTGATATACATAAAAGTATCAGTGTGTGCCATTTCAGAGAGACCCGTTCACCTTGCAGACAGATACAGGTCACTTATGTTAATGAATGTGAACCGTCAAGGTTGCCATATCTGATCTGAGAAAAAAAAAATCTGAATCGAGTAATGAGGCTTGTAATGTGAACGTAACCTCAGCTTGAGTAATAGGAGCAAATTTCAAAGGGAATAAACAAATGTGACGTCTTCAGATTTTGCGGAGTTGCCGTGGATCCTGGCACGTATATGAGAATGGTATCTACAGTAGACCGTTATGCAGTTCATTGGCAGGTAGAGTAAGAATGCAGTGCCAAGGCGTCAGAGGATTTTTCCATGCGTAATGTTGTCAAACTGGCAAATACAGGGTGACCTAATTCGATCTGTCATTCTCCTTGATTTGTCTTGCTATGCAAAAAGTGAAAGTATCCAAAGCTTTCAAGATGGATAAATATAGAACTGAATACAGGAAACCTTACAGTGAAAGTTGAAGGAATGAACTGAATGTGAATTTGAACAGTGGGGCGGTCTGTTGTGTCCTTGCCTGAGGTGTGAGGTGGCTTTTTGGTTCATGTGGAGCCGAGTGGCCAGTGGAAAATTCCCTTTGAATGAAGGAGCTCTGCTACAGTTTGGTTTGTCTTTGAGAGAGCAGAGCTTTCTCCTGGTTATCTAAACGTGGCCTAGATTGCATGCTTTCCAGGAAGTTTCCTGGCAACCGCAGGGCTTCGCTGGTGAAACTGACCTGAGTATGCATGTCCTCTCGCTGCGGAGCTGAGAGTGGCCGAGCAAGTCGGGGGGCCCCTGTGACATGCTTGTGTGGAAACAAACTTCAAAGTCCAAAGTGAGCGAGCGGTAAAGAATCAGTCATTAAAAATTAAGTAAATCCTGTTGACCTAGTGTCACAAACAACTGGACAAAAAGGGCTTAACCCCGGTCCTGATTTAAGGCTTGTTTTTAAATGTGCGTTATGTTTTACAGCTAAAGGAGCAGCGTGTTTGTAAACACAAACAACAGTAAATGCAGTAAATTTTGCCACACAAGGATAGATCTCAGTATAATTGAGCAAATGTGCTGTAACAATCGACTGTGGCTGTTGTACAAGCACTTAAAGGGTTACAGTTCAGTATTGTGATGTATTCAGATGTTACCAAGTCAAACTATGTAGGTTTTTGGTTTGGTTGGATTGCTGATGTTGATGTTAGGGGTGCATCCTTGCAGGGGTGGATTTGGAAGTTCTGGGGTCCCAAGCAATGTCCTGTCTGGGGACCCTGATCAAAAGATCAAATTTATTATTAATACATATTATACATAAATTTTAAACATTCTTTAAACATTATTATTCATAATATTTTATTAGGAATTACTAGTTACTATTAATAATATACTAAATAATAATAATAATAATAATAATAATAATAATAATAAAGTAATATTAATCATTACTAAAATATTATTAAATATTAATAAACTGTTAAAATCATGTAATATAAAATTATCACTCAATTCTGTTGTAACTTGATAATCAACTTCACTCCAGTTCATTATCACCAATTTTACACTTATGTTTGGACTGTATAGTCAATAGACCTCATTTACATAAAATTATACCTTTTTTTTTTATTTTTTTAAATAAGCAGAAATTTTGAATTATTTTGACAATAGTTAAACTTCGAGGCTTGTACCGTAAATGGATGGCTTATCACAGACTGGTAGACGCACACACACAGACACTGATTCTAATGTTGTTGTTAATGGATTTTAATATGAAACCTCTGATATTAAAATATCTGATGTGAAATAGGCAGAACAAATGTACATGTTAACAACTTACTGTCAGGTGAACACGGACTACGGGCCAAATCACAAAAAACGCTGGTTTGCAAGTCCAAATGCACATTTTTTGGAGTGACCACTGGGACAGCTAATCACATATTAGCATGAAATGGCAGAGCCAATCGATGAGCTTGTGAATGGTCTAAAGAGAAATGGGCTTCCGACTGAGTGGCCGTTTTTTGCTGGGTCCAAGTGCTCGACCCGTTTCTTTTTAATCATAGCGTAACACTGGTTTGGGGCGGAAAAATATTTTTTTCTTTTGAAAAAGCCGCTGTCCTCCACCCCCACTCCCAAATTACACCTGTGGTGTAGGTATCTCTTTAGTGTAGAACAACAAAAACAATTATGTGTTTAGTGTTTTTTTTTCTTTTTTTTTTTCTTTTTTCTCCAACCACTTTTGGCCAGCAGGGGGCCCCCTCATCTCTGGGGCCCCAAGCAATTGCATATGGTTGGTCAAATCCGCCACTGCATCCTTGGATTACTTGTTTTCTTTGGAGTGAAAGTCTCATGACTGGAAAAAGTCAAATCTGATCTTTTCAAATCAGATTTCAGTCCCTTTCATATGTGGTCCTAGATGAGATATGTATCGATTTGTGGAGATGCGACTTGAATGTGACCTTCAGATCAGATGACATGTTTATTTTTGCTTGTACACATGTGCGTAGTGGGTGGGTAAAAACAGTAAAAGCAGCCAGCTGGCATTTATTTACCTTCTTCACCTGATCATGTACAGTCCACCACCTGTTTACTGTCCTCCTGAGCTAAACACCATCACACATCAGCTACTAACACGTCTGTTTGACCAGTTTTACTCAAATCAGTGGTTGCTCAAATACAGGGTTGCCAGATCCCTCAAAACTCCTTTTGTAACAGAAAGTCACACTACACAAACGGAAACTAGCCCAAATCTAAAGTGACATACATTTCAATGAGCTTTAAAATAAAATCTTCTTCAAAACTTACTTTCTTATGTAATTTCTTCTTTTATTTAGTGCACAAACCCTGCAAATCACCAGCTCTGAAGTTTTACTGGCAACTGTATTTTTGCAAACCTGGCAACCATGCATAAATGTGCCGCTTTTTCTTGTTGGTGATGAGGGCGACTTGTATATACGTAACAATGTGCGCATGCGAACTGTTTCAGGAACAGATTCGTTCACATTGCAGACTGATACAGCTCACTTACATTTGTGAATGTGAACCGTCAAGTAAAAATTTTTATTTGAACAATGTGGCTTGTAATGTGAACGTAACCTTAGAATAAGTCACTTAAAGCACTTGATCTGAGATGATCATCTAAATGAAGTCTATCATACACAGCTAATGATGCACAGTAACACAACAGGTGTGTCTCAGGATTATCCAGTATTTTCTGCTGATGTTGGTGTGATACTTATATCTGCTATCAAATGGTCTGGATAGTCACAGCACATGGTTCATCTGTAGACTACAGCCTTTAGCAAAGTCCAGTCTCGGAGTATCAATTATCAAGCATTAGATTATGCAGCTTTAGTAGACGGTAGTTTATATAATTGTGTAATAACAGTCCTCATGGGCTGATAGTGTCCAGCCTTGTGTCTCTATACTGCTGCTATACAAACCCGTCACCGCACTCAAAGCAGCGTATGGGGATAAGGGAGTAAATGAATGAAAACATCCTTGTGCGGTTTTATTGCTGTTATTGTCTGACAGCTTTTCGGTGAAAATCAATTCCATTCAGCCAGCCAGTGTTGGTCAATGATGAATGAATATGTTCACTGTAGGATCAGACCAATAATCTCAGCTGATTTTTTTTTTTCTCCCAATCACTCAGTACTTCAGCTATATTTCTGTACTTATTAAAAAAGTTTTTTTTTTGCTCTCTGTTCACATATGACACTCCTTTATTTTTTGGCCAAGTCTCCTGCCCGCTGTGTAGTCTGATTTGGTAGAAATGTGGAGCGAATGAGACTAAATCCAATCAAATGTGCTTTTCAGTTTTTTTGCAATTTTCTAAAGCTCAAAAAATGTTGTGATATTGAACTATATTAATTTTGTGTAAGTTGTGAGTACAAGTTGCATGCTTGTAAGTTTTCACATTACAGATTATTGCAAAATGGATATCAATCAAAATGTCCTTGACTACCGATAGTCTGTATCAGTATCAGCCCTGAAAAAACATATCAGTCGACTCCTAATTAACCAAAGCTCTTTTAAAGCTCCTGGGTCCTGCAGCCACTTTCATAAAGCAGGATGTCTTAGATCATAAACGCCAAAAGTAAGCATTGTCTAATAGAAATGGCTATAACCTCTCCGCTTATTAGATAGCTTTGACTTCTGGTTTAAGTTATCTGGCTCATTGAGAAACCTTGGGGGATATCTGTTATTTAATCTTAAAGTCAGACCTGTGCAATGAGCAAGATGTTCCAATCCTGGGCTTTAGCTAGCTGACTATCTTAGAAATCCTACCTTGTGACAAGTATGACAAGGTAGGATTTCTTGCTCAGAAAAGACATCCAGGAGCTATTTCATAAAGCAGGGAGTACCCTGCTTTATGAAATAGCTCCTGGATGTCTTTTCTCCCACTGGTTTTGGTGGTAGTTTTCTTGCTTTAAGTACTTTCAAGTGTAAATGGTATCACTCATATGTCCTTCTTCTTTTGATCCTACAAGGTTTCTGCTGGACATGTGTTTAAAAACATCTGCCTGAATGAATTTGTGTGGTAAGTATTGGTGTAAATCACAACATAATCCTGCATTGATTCTTTTAGCCAATGATCCATCTTTCAAAATTTTACGTGATATGATTGATTTGACATTGAGGTCTGTAGTTAAGTTACGTTTCTAAGGACTCAAATGTGAACATAATGTAATTTCTCAATTTAATTAGTGAAGAGTAGGGCTGTCGCACAGTTTAATTATTTAATCAAGGCTAATTGCATTATGTTGTAGTTGATAGTGAGATGAATCACATTTTGTTTGATCAAATTTGTTGCTAGATAACTTTTTAAAAGCAGGACAGTCTCATAAGTGCACAAAATCCAAAAAATTTTGAATATTCAATAATACAATACTATTATTTTTCCCTTTAATTCTTTATCTTCATTATTACAGACTGTTTTATTTATATACTAAAAACCAGCAGGTATTTAAATTAGCTTTAGACTGAGATGGCATTTAATCTGCACTGCTTTTTAAGACTAGATTGTCTTAAAGTATGAAACTATCATTTTGAAAAAGAAAACAAATGAATAGAGATCAAAGTCCTAAATCACAGATTTTTAAAATCCTCTGTTTAACATTTTAAGTAAGGATTTAATCTACACGTCCAAATCTTAGTTGTTTTATACAACAATTACATGACACATGCAAAATATTGAAAAATATATTTCAAATGAGCAGAAAATGTTTTGTTATTTGTAATATGCTTAAAATGAACATTCTTAAAATTTACTGCAGAACAAAAAACAGATTTGTGCCACAAGGGGGCACTCTTTAGCTGGTCGTGAACTGTGGGCTCAGTTTTATTTGTTTGTGACTTACTTAAACATCAATAAAGGAAAGGAGGATGTTTAACACTTATTCCATCTGAAGGTATAACACATGGATAATTTGAAGCAAAATCTTTAATAATCAGCTCAAAATAGTTCGAAAGACCTTTTCCTGGGTTTGACTAAGACAGCGTAATACCCTGCCGTGACCCTGATCAGGATTAAGTGGAAGATGATTTATGGATGAATGGAAATAGACAAAGTTACGTAAAAAGAAGAGGGTTTCAGCTTTATTAGCTTTCAGCTAATAAATAGTCGTAAGCAGTAAATGACTGGACATACAGTAGGGGTGTTTTGAGAGGATTCATGTAGATAATATTGGAACAGGTGTCCAAATAAATGTATATTGATATTTATGTCTGACACCGTCCATCAGATCATTTGGCCAGTGCATCAATACAGATTGATTGGATTGTATTTGATGTAATTAAAGTACACCAGTATGCTGGATTCCTCACAACAGTGCTTATTCACAAAATAATATTTCAGTGTCCTTCTGTCTGTTTTCAAGGGGTGATTTTTCTATGAAAGTGAATCTCTCTCTCGCACTCTTTTGCACTCTCTCTCGCTGTCTCTCTCACTCGCTCTATCCCCCCAGATGATCTAATGGCAGACCAAAGGATGGACATCTCCTCCACGATGAATGAGTTCATGTCTCCCAGCTCCACAGACCTCATTAGCAGCTCTGTGGGCACGCCGGGCATGGACTACACCCGCAAGAGGAAGGGCAGTGCCACCGAGTACCAGTGAGTACACACAAACCTATATAAAATATATGTGTATATTTTATTATTTTTATGTTAATTACTTGTAAAGTGACACATTTTCTAGCTTTTTTGTTTAAATGTGGATCAGTAATGCTTATAGATCATAAAAATCTTCCATTTAGAATATTTCAAACAGTAAATACTAGGGATGCACCGATACCGATACCAGCATCGGGTATCTGTCCGACACCATGTGCGTGTACTTGTACTCGTATTCATAAAAGTGCTCCGATACTACAGGATCCGATACCAGCGTGATGGGAGCTTCGTTTCCTTCTAACAGAAGGTATTAGTTTGCGCCACAAAATAAATAAAAAAATAAAATTAAATAAAATTTAAAAATAAAATAAAAAAAAGAAGACGACGACTACGTACGGCAGGCGAGCTGAAAGGGCCACTTAACGGCAGCGTGACTTTAACCAGCCCGGTAGTAGAGAAGGAGCAGCTATGTCAGTGGTGTGGAGGTATTTCCAGGTGAATGAAGGTGAGAAAAGCAGTGTTAATTTCGTTAACGATAATTATGACGAAAAATATTCATTGACGACCATTTTTTCACGACGAAAACGAGATGAAAACTAAATAAAAACTAATATTTTAAAACGAAAACTATGACTAAAAGTATTAGACTTTACGTCGACGAATAAAAATGAAACAAAAATGTCACAGAATGACTAAAATAATGTTTTTGTCCAGTAATCCGCTTTTTAAAGTAAACCTGCTGCACGTCTGACTTCCTCAAAGCA
>BRDA01007061.1:13478-24224 GCA_036984385.1 Crenuchus spilurus
ATGTAGCTAGCTAGTTCGCTAACGGTGATGAATATGTATATCTGATATGTTTCATTTTTGAATGTTTCAGTGTATAAAGGGGAAATGTGCAATCCATTATCATTATCTTAGGTGTTTAGGTTAAATAGATCACAAACACATCTAACTAGAGCCATAAGACACACATACAGCCTCCGTTTCATTTTAATTGTAAGTATAGATATTTATTAGTACTCTTATTGGTACTTGGTATTGGCAAGTACTTAAATGTAAGTACTCGTACTCGGTTTTAAAAAATGTGGTATCGGTGCATCCCTAGTAAATACTGTCTCTCAACTACAATTGCTGCATTCCTAATATCAACACTTCTGAACCAGAGACATCAGAAGTGTCTTACCTGGACTAAAGGGAAAAAGAACTGGACTGTTACTCAGTGGTCCAAAGTCAGTTTTCCATTTCATTTGGAAATCAAGCTCCTAGAGTCTGGAGGAAGAGTGGAGACACACAGAATCCAAGGTGTCTGAAGTCCAGTATGACATTTCTTCAGTCTGTGATGGTTTTAGGTGCCATATCATCCGCTGGTGTTGGTCCACTATGTCAACACAGTAATCTACCATGAGATTTTAGAGCACTTCATGCTTCCATTTGCTGAAAAAGAGATTGATGTAGATGCTGATATCTTTTTTTCATGACTTAACACCTGCCCACAGTCCCAATGCTGCCAATGACTATGATATTACTGCGCTTGATTGGACAGCCAACACATGATCTGTAACATTACTGATCAACATTAAAATAAAAAAGGTTTGAAATATATCACATTACATATAAAGAATATAAAATATGACTATCTTTTTTAATTAAATAAAATTTTCATGATTTTCTTTGATGTATGACAGTGAGAGTATTCATGTTTTGGTCTCATTTTCTTTTGTCTTTTTCAGGATTGATGGGTTTTCATTTGAGTAAGTATTTGTTCTGTAAAGTGTTATTTTTCTAATATTTCTGCATAAAAAAAGTCATTTTGTTTTGTTGTGAAAGGGTACGTTCTAGAGAAACAGTCTGTTTTCTGTATGGTGGTAGTGATGGGAAGTTTCACTATCCAAAACTACCAAGCATGACAAGGTAGTTTATAAGTAGTTAATAATAGTAAAATATTAGTAATTAGGAAACAAAAAATACTTTCAAATGAAAATAAATAATTAGAAAAGTTTTCTTTGGGTACTATTTTTTCTTATAATGCCACACGTACCTCTGCCTTGCTTGTGCTTTAAAAATATTTTAATGGGTAAAGCTTTTGGACGAGTGTATGGAAAGCACAACTACAAGTTCAGGAATATGGCATGAATTCCGCTGGAAAAATCTTTTTTTTTTTTTTTATTCAATCATCACAGCTTGATAAACCAAAGCCTGTTCCAGATGCTGTGGATCCTCTTTGTGGAACTGTACTAATATTCAAAATTACTGGGAGAATATTGGGTCCTGTGTTAATGAGGTTTTGCACTTTAATGATACTAAAATATTTTGGTGGTGTACATGTGGAACATACCTCACAGACTGGTGAAAGGAGATAAATGTTTGTCTTTTTAGCAACAGCCAAGATGTCAATCATCTTTAACTAAAGGTTGGGAGAGCATTGTCAATGAATAGCCAGATGTGGACATCCCGTCTAAAGAATACATTCAGATACTTTAAAATGCAACCATTGTTGACACAGATGCGCACACAGCTTGTCTAATCCGTGTAGAGATGTATTGCCAATAGAATAGGACTCTCTGGAGCTGAACATATTGAAAATATTGGCACAATGTCTAATACCAGGTGTGGGCTAGAGGGATATAAAGCTCTTTAGCATTAAGCTGTGGAACTGTGTTCTCTGCTCCATCCAGTACTTTTGGGATGAGTTGGGGATGAGGTGGATGCACCAGCATGTTCCAACATCCTGACATCACTAATACTTTTTCATTGAATGCAATCAGATCCTCACAGCAGTACTCTTAAGATCTGATAGAAAGACTTCCCTGAACTATAGAGACAGTTACTGTAACAAATGCAGGATAAACTCTTTAATATACTTGGTCTAGAAGAAACGGTGAACTGCAGCTGTGTGTGCATTTGTACCTCTGTGTCAGTAATGGGTACAGTGGGGTGTCCATAAATGTTTGAACACAGTATATTTATATGGGTTGTCTTGACTCTTTCTGTGCAGTCTTGTGTCCACATTTTCAAAGTTTCATTAATCTCTACTTTAAATTTTCAGTGATAGTATGGACACAGATAAAGATAAACAGCTCGGAAGGTAAGTCCTAACCATTTCATACATAATGTAGCATTCGTTTCGTAACATGCATTTTTCAAGTTGTTTGAACTCACATAAACAAGTTTCTCTCATTTCAGAGACGACCAGCAGGGCCGGATAAAAAATGCCAGGTAATCCTACAGAACATGACTCAACCTCACAGGCATACACACACTGAGGAGGTTCACAGTAACAGGCTTTGTTTTTACACACTAATGTGATTATTGTAATGAACTGATTAATGAAGGTATTGATCCACTGTGGCTCATTTATTAAGCACAGTTCTTTTACTTTGACTTATTTGACTTACAGAAATCAATTTACAGTGATTTTTATACAGAGATTACATTTTGAAAAGAATAGATGGGCCCCAAGTGGCTCAGCAGGCTAAGACGCTGACACTATGATCAGAGGATCATGAGTTTGAATCCCGGTCATGCTGTTTGCCATCAACAGCCGGGGCCCAAGAAAGCAAAAATAGCAGTGCTCTCTCTGAGTGGGTAGATGGCGCTCTCACTCTCCCCATCACTCACACATTGCAATGTCTGCTGGCTCGGGCGTCTGCTGATTGGACCATTCCATACGGTGTATCAAGCGGTAGTTCAAAAAGAGGCGGTGGCTGTATCACACACAATGGAGGAGGTGTGTGCATGTCTTCACCCTCCTAGAGTCAGAGACGGTGCAAAGTGATGGGGAGAGTCACTAATGGGTTGAGTTAATTGGCGACTACCACATTGGGAAAGGGAGAAAATTGGCAAAAATAAAAAAAGAATAGACGTTAGTCAAACTGTAAGAATATAGAAATGTTTTATCACAAACATTTGGCATTAAAGACACTGAGTTTTTAATTTATATCCAGAGTATCTGTTTACTGTTGAGTATGTGATACTACATTTGGTATCAGTTTCAGAGTAAAAAATTGAGTATTGTGATCCCTCTGCCTGTAGCACAAGGATATGGCCAATATGAAACTGACGACTTTTTAATCTGTGCACATGTCCATGTGCTATGCTTTACTGCTAATGCATGAATTTGTACCTGTGATTGTTTTAAGATCAGATTAATTCTGGTGAATGTTATGTAATTGAAACGCACTTTCGAATGATCATAATTACTGTAGATCAAAGAATGAATTCTGGAAAGGTGCTGTTTTTGTGTGTGTTAACCTGCAGTGTGTTTAAATGCAGGGAAGCCCACAGTCAGATAGAGAAGCGGCGTAGGGATAAGATGAACAGTTTTATAGATGAACTGGCCTCTTTAGTCCCCACGTGCAACGCCATGTCTCGCAAGCTGGACAAGCTAACGGTGCTACGCATGGCTGTGCAACATATGAAGACGTTACGAGGTAAAAATAAATAATTTAAAATCCTATGAGTCACTAAAAAGTTTTGCTTGTTAACAGAACCAATATTTTTGTCCTTTCTCTAATTATTGAAATCTGTCTGATGCAGACATGATAAAAAAAAAAAACACACTTCTTTAATCTGGTCCAGTGTCCCACCTGTAATGCTGTTTGGCTGGTAGAAATGTGGACCACATTGAGTAAATGCACTTTTCAGTGTTTTTGAACTGTCTAAAGCTCTAAACACTGATTTTTTAGAAATGAATTGTATAAAATGTCAAAGCTGCATTCTTGTAAATTATCACTATTACAAATGTTACATTTATGGTAAATGAACATTTTGTCAGTGTTCTTGATTCATCTTGTCATGTTATTCATTATCATCACTGAAAAGAAACATATTGGCCGACCCCAATTAATAAGTAACCAAACCTACATTCATTAATGATTCAAATTCAAGCATTTGTTTCTCTTCTCACAGGTGCCACAAACCCATACACAGAAGCAAACTACAAACCAGCATTCTTATCAGATGATGAACTGAAGCACTTAATACTGAGGGTATGTTCCTCTGTCATACTCCTAGCCTGCCTGTGTGAATGGTGAATTGAGTTTAAGTTCTGTTCTGTTTGTCCTCTTCAGGCTGCTGATGGCTTTCTTTTCGTTGTCGGATGCGATCGGGGAAAGATTCTTTTCGTCTCCGAGTCGGTTTACAAAATTCTCAACTACAGCCAGGTACACTTATCATTCACTTTGATGGACTTTGTCCATGTCTGCCTTTTTTTACACTTTTACATGCTGTTCCTTGATGCTCTGTTTCGACTAGAATGACCTGATTGGCCAGAGTCTGTTTGACTATCTTCACCCGAAAGACATTGCCAAAGTCAAGGAGCAACTGTCATCATCTGATACAGCACCACGAGAACGACTCATTGATGCAAAAAGTAACGTACCTTAGCCATAATCAATCACATATCCAGAACCACACAGAGGAAAGGACAATGCCACTGATTATTTTACAGCTTCAGGAGAATCCAGTCATTCAGTTTCAGCAAAATTCTGTCAGTTTTGATGTGAAATTGTCATAGTGGAACTTACCAACTCTTAACTACTCTTAACTTGCCCATTTTCTTAACCATGATAAAAGGAACAAGGTCTTTTGATGTCTGCAATGCAAATAATAGCCATTTAATTTATGATGCAAACCACATGAATCTACCCATGTTTTCTATGTAATACTGAAAAAAATAAAACAAAAGTTCTTTTTTTAATTGCCTTACAAAATCCTGCATGTTCCTCTACACCATCATTAGGCCAAAACCTTCTATAATGTCTCAGCCATTAAACAATGTACTGTCTTTTCAAAATTTAGGATGTTTTCACACCAGTAGTTTGTTTCTCTGGTTCAAATCAGAATGAGTTAGTTTAACTTGGAGCATTTCCCCCCCTATTTCATTTGTTTTTACACAGGCACAAACCTAAATGCATCAAAATGTGCCCCAACAAAACCATGTGAACACATTTTCTCATCTGATTGGTCAGAGCTGTCTGGTGTAGGAGCAAGAAAGTAAACACTAGAGCAGCAGCAGTAAAAGCTAAAACTGTCGCTGTCCCGTTGCTGTTGTTTCACCTACTGTCTCACGGCTGCCATGCGGCACTCACCTGTCCTGAGCCATGCCTCCATTCTGCTGTTTAACTATTCTGAGAGACCTTCTGTATCCACTGTGTGACAGCGCCACGTGACAGCCTATGCCATGGGTTAGTAATGCGTGACAGCAGCTACAGTACAGTTTTGGTGCTAACCGGCTCTCCGTTTAACTCAAATTTGTGGAGTTAAACCATAGTCGGGTCGGATCGTGGTAGGATCACATTCTCAAAACAAGCGAACTGCTGAATGAACAGAGTTCATCCTCTCGCAGGTCACGGTACGGTTCGTTTGGTCCACACCCGAGTGTGATTACTGATTTCACACCGGATGAAACAAACCACAACAAGGGAGCAAACGAACGGAAACGAAATGGTCCGTTTTAACTGAACCCAATAGGGCTGGTGTGAAAATGCCCTTAATGTTGGTCAGTATGGCTTATTAGCTCATAAAAATCAGAAATGAAGTATCTTAACTTGAAGTAATGGAGGCAATCAGTTTGTGGTACTGCTGAGATATTATTGAAGCCCATGTTGCTTTGATAGTGGCCCTCAGCTCATTTGCATTGCTGGGTCAGAAAATACAAAATCTTCTTTCCTCTGAAAAGAGGACTTTGGGTCACTGACCAACAGTCCAGTTCTTTCACTTTTTAGCCCATGTAAGACACTTCTGACATTGTCTCTGGTTCAGTAGTGACTTGATATTAGAAATGCAGCAGATGTAGCCTCATTTACATGCCACACTGATCAGCATTTAAACAAAAAGGCTTGAAATGTCACTTTATATGTAATTAATGTAAAATGTCACAATTAATCTTTTTGAATGAAATTATGATCAATAATGAATGTGAGAAACCTTTCACAATGTCCTCCTTTTCTGATGTATGACTGTATTTGTAATTTTCTGTTTTTTGTGAGTAAATGGAAAGCTGTGACTGACTGTGCTCTTTCTTCTCTCTGGTCTTTAGCTGGTTTGCCAGTGAAGACTGATATCACTCCTGGACCTTCAAGACTCTGCTCTGGAGCTCGACGCTCATTCTTCTGCAGAATGAAATGCAATCGGCCTTCTGTTAAAATGGAGGACAAAGATTTCCCCTCCACCTGTTCTAAGAAGAAAGGTTCTTTAATTTTTATATTTTTTATTGAATTTAATTTTCCCCTGACTAACTCGTGTGTGAGTGCGTACTTGCAACTAAACAATGCTTCTGCCAGCTTTCCTGCCAGAGATGTTATTCAATCCAAAGTTATAAAATATTAATTAATTAATTAATTAATTATTTAATTAATTAATTACAACCATTGGATTGAGTTTGATTGAGTGTCTATGCTCACCTCACTCCCTCTTCCAAGAGCTTCCACAGATATTCTAGCCAATAAGAATTAAACTCTATCATCACAGTCTCTCTGCTTAGTCAACATTGATTTTTGGCTGTTTGAGTTGAAGAATTGATTCTTTGAGGGTTGAGTAAGCCAATATTTTAAAAGAGCAAAACAGCTCAGTGAACCCACATTCACCAAACCGTGGAAATGAATCATTAAGTCAAATTTGTGTATATTACATTGCATGACTTTGCCAACAGTTTCAAACTTGTGCTTTTATCTAACAGCAGACCGCAAGAGCTTCTGCACCATCCACAGCACGGGCTACCTGAAGAGCTGGCCACCCACCAAGATGGGCCTGGACGAAGACAACGAGCCTGACAATGAGGGCTGTAATCTGAGCTGTCTGGTAGCCATTGGCCGTTTGCATCCCCATATTGTCCCCCAGCCCATGAACGGAGAAATCCGTGTCAAGCCCACTGAATATGTCTCCCGCCACGCGATTGACGGCAAGTTTGTTTTTGTGGACCAGAGGTAAGAACTTTCTAACTCATTATACAGAGACTTTCTTTACATTTTACTCAAACTGGCCTTACGTTTGAAATAACTTATCGTTCTGCGTCGAGTCAAGGCTTTGCCTTCAGTGAAGCATGCATTTGTACTTCTGCGTTGGTCTGTCTGATGTTCTGCAATTACACCAAAAAAGCACTAGGCGGTGATGGGGTGTCTATGCCAATGGTTAAGTTCCTTGGTGTGCTGCATTGCTTTCTTTGGAGTATTACGACAAGGAATCATAGAGATGTTCATATTTTCGGACTTCCTCAGTGAGTCTCCTCAACTTGATCCATTGTTGTATAAGAGCCGGTTTCTCAGCTCGTAATGAAGATTTTAAAACTGGCGGTGAAGGCAGAAATTTAGAGGCGGAGATACGATGTGGCGGACCAATCACAGCTGCAGCAGTTTGCATCTATGTGACTATTAGTTATATTTCTAGTGCACATCAGGGTACGGCATAGGTTCGACGCAGAAGTATAAATTGCCCTTTAGAAATGTGTCATCTGGGGCATGCAGTGCATGGATAATCAACCAGGGAGCAGAAGACATGTATCTGTTTTTATACATCAGGATGATGCTTCATCATACTGATAATGAACAGTTCTTAAAAAATCAACTATGTGTCATATACTGTATGATGTACTTGGCTTTATAAGGTACATAATAAAATGTATATTTAAACATTTAAACCCCTGAAAAAAACAGCAGAGTTTCTCATTGTCAGCCATGTCAACATCCTGACAAGGAAAATCATTCTCTCAGATATTTATGCTGATCCACTTTGGACAGACCTTTTAAATGTCTGATACTTTCATTACAGCTCATCACTGTAAAAGCATCTCAGAACATTGACCCTGTGCTGATGTGTTAATCTGAGATGATGTTTTGTATTGGATTTTTTAATGGATGCAGACTGTTAGATTGTTCTTTGTATAGGAATGGATTCTTTTATGCATTAAATAATTAACCTGCTTAAGAACATGTATGTTATTGTTTATTTCCTTTTAGGGCAACGGCCATTCTAGCATATTTACCCCAGGAACTGCTGGGAACGTCGTTTTACGAGTACTTCCATCAGGATGACATCGGACATCTTGCAGAGTGCCATAGACAAGGTAAATGTTTTATTCAGTCGGTTAGTTAATTATTTATCTTTCATCAGTGTTATTGTTTGGCAGGGATATAATCATTTCTTTGAGAATACAGTGCCACGTCAAAAAATAATTATTATTCGGTTATTCAAATATTTTAGACAGAATCAACATTAAAAAGGATTGAAATATGTCCCTTTAACTTTTAATAAATATATAAAATATGCCACTTTACCTTTTTTAATTACATAATGAACACAAATGAACATTTTCATGATATAGTAAGCTTTGCACTGTGCACTAGTGAAATAATTTTGAATTTTTCTCAGTTCTGCAGACGAGAGAAAAGATCAACACAAACTGTTACAAGTTTAAGATAAAAGATGGTTCCTTCATCACTCTGCGAAGCCGCTGGTTCAGCTTCATGAATCCCTGGACCAAAGAAGTGGAGTACATCGTCTCCACAAACACGGTGGTCTCGTAAGTCTCTTTACCCCAGTGATGGTTTATGTCATTACTACAGCCCTACTAAATTCACTGGAAATGTTTCACCATTTAAAACCTCTGTTATTAGACTGCATTAGATTGTATGAAAGATGCATTATTTCACAACGGTTATTAAAAACTTGTTGATTGCTTTCTCAGTTTAATTCGTAAGGAGCCTTTTTCCAACCCAATACACTTTACAGCAGACAGTACACACACGCTCGCTCACATCTCCTCAGTAGTCCACACCTAGACTCACGTGATTTGACCAAGAAAAGGTCTATCTAACCCAGCACAGCTCACCTGGGAAAATGTTGAATTTTCACTTCATTTCATGGCAAGTTCACAGTCTTTGGTGATATTTTTAAATCTGTTAGTGCCCTAAGCATTACATTTTATTTATTACTATATTTAATTATAGTACAATACAATATTGTGGCTATTATAGCCTGTTTGCACAGAAGCGCCCTCTAGTGGGATTGTGGTTGGTCTTGTTTTGGATCAAAATAAAGCATCAGATATTTCTCAGAACTAGTACATCTACATGTATACTGATTTTCAGCCGTTATCCAGAACACTCATACTGTACACTCTGAAATCTCACTAAACAAACCGTCTATCTTGTCCTCACTGTTTACAACATGAAGCATCCTTCCCCCAAAACCTAGCCTTGTAAATCATGCTTAGCATGCAGATTATTTTCACTTACCATCACAGCAGCTGTCTGACACTATTGAACAGCACATGAGCTGCCAGTAAAGTTCCTTATTTGCTTGCTTACATTGTTGCACAAAACATTACTTCATTTTCAGTGTAACCGGAACATAATTTTCTTCAGCCCTGTGTACATAAGAGAAAGAGTGTTGAGCTGTAGTAGTGCAGAACATTCAAAAATTAATCTACACTTGTGTCTCCATTAAATGGTTAAAATGTAAAGATTTGTGACCGTAGGCTCCTAATTGGCATAACTATTAGTGTTTTCACTTTAGTAACAGAAGATTGAGGTTTAAATCTTGTTGATGCTCAATTACGATGCTGTTCAGTTAGACTTAATGATGCAAAATATAGTAATGTTCACATATGGCATGCAGCTTGTGCCACATCTAATTCATTTTTCATTGCTGTTTCAGAGGCAGTGTGCTCGAAGGAGCTGACCCCACCTATCAGTCCGCCTCATCTCCCCAGAGCATGGACAGTGTGCTCACATCTGGAGATGGTCAGTATATTTACCGCCTTACAAAGCTTTAAAATCCCATTCGCTCAACAAAGTGTGGTAACTCATCCATGAAAGAAAGTGTTGTTCGCAACAAACCAGACAGCGAATGTTGGTGACACAAGCAGTAACTTAAAAACTTTTATGATTGATTTTGTACATTGAAATGACTGCTGATTTTAAGAAAAAGACCTTTATTACTCTTCACAGGGTGGGCAGCCAGTTCTGACCAGGTTTCCACAGGTCCTAAAAAGTCTTAAGTGTCAAATCAAATCTGATTTTTTTCCCCCTAAAATTGTATTAAAAGTAATTTGGTTTATAAAGTTAACAAAAATGCAAAACAAAACTGAATCAAAAACCACTACTGCAAGCCCGGTCAGAAATGATCAGAGCACACCCTAACATCCCCAACATCCACCCCCGACATCCGCTGTACATCAGCATCCACTCCCAGCACCCACTCCCATCATCTGCTCTGCTCTAACATCGGCTCCGTTCCAATATCCACTCCTGACATCCGCTTGGCTGTAACATCTGCTCCCAACATGTGCTGTGGCCCAACATTCACCCCCAACATCCTCCTCAGCATCCGATCCCAACATCCGCTCCTCCTCTGCATCCGATCCCAACATCCGCTCCTCCTCTGCATCCGATCCCAACATCCGCTCCTCCTCGGCATCCGATCCCAACATCCGCTCCTCCCCGGCATCCGATCCCAACATCCGCTCCTCCCCGGCATCCGATCCCAACATCCGCTCCTCCCCGGCATCCGATCCCAACATCCGCTCCTCCCCGGCAGCCCCTCCTCGCCTACAAC
>BRDA01007061.1:42895-62986 GCA_036984385.1 Crenuchus spilurus
GCTGTCAGCTCGCTGAAACTTAAACGTTTTAGCTTGGGACATTACCGCGACTTCACTAAACTCATAACAACAGTGTGGATGGCGTCGTCCAATCAGCGATTCTCCAGGTTTTCCCACAGGGACCTACCTCTTCCGGTTTGTTAATGTTTTTGCGTTTTGTGATTAGTAATAGCGCTTCGTTAATGTTTTTGCGTTTTGTGATTTGTAATAGCGCTTCGTTAATGTTTTTTTGCGTTTTGTGATTTGTAATAGCGCTTCGTTAATGTTTTTTGCGTTTTGTGATTTGTAATAGCGCTTCGTTAATGTTTTTTTGCGTTTTGTGATTTGTAATAGCGCTTCCTTAATGTTTTTTGCGTTTTGTGATTTGTAATAGCGCTTCGTTAATGTTTTTGCGTTTTGTGATTTGTAATAGCGCTTCGTTATTGTTTTTGCGTTTTGTGATTTGTAATAGCGCTTTGTTAATGTTTTTTTGCGTTTTGTGATTTGTAATAGCGCTTTGTTAATGTTTTTGCGTTTTGTGATTTGTAATAGCGCTTCGTTAATGTTTTTGCGTTTTGTGATTTGTAATAGCGCTTCATTAATGTTGTTGTGGTTTGCACTTCAGGGCCACCGTAAATAGTAGTTTTTTTACTTGGTAAACATAGGAATGAAGTTGACCTTTATGTGACCTACTGAAGCCTATCTGCTCATCAAATAAACTACATGCATGTTCTCTCTGGTTTTGCTATTTATATGTCTTTTTATTATATAAACTTGCCAATTCTTTCACAAACTCCAAATAAAATATTCACATATACATAATCTATTTACAGAAAAGTACAACTGCTTAAAATAATGATCTGAGCACACTGCAATCAGCTTGCTAGCATTCTGTAAACTTGCCCAAACTAGCAAGGCATCTGGTTAAATCAATCTCCATCAGTTCCAGTAAATTTAAAGTCACTGTAGTCAGAACACAACATCAATCGACTTTGTTGTCAAAGATGAATGTGACTAGCAAGTAGGTTAGCAACTTGCTATTAGCTTCCTAAAACAACACAAAATACAGCACGAGCAAGATATAAAACCAGACATGAAACCACACATTATCATAGGTAATAGTCTTCTGGCATTTCTGGAAATAACCCCACCCACTGCCACAAAGCAAGGTGTGCATTGCCCTTCAATTGCACAAATTAGATCCTGTCCAAGTGTGGTAATGGCACACTAATGGTTTGGAATACATTAGCAACAGCGGGAAGAACTCCATTATTATATAATTTTTATAGATGCAAATCAAATGTTTGTGTGAGGCTTGAAATGTGATTCAGATCCCATCTCTAGAGAGACATTTCAGGCTAAATGCTCTGATGTGTTTCAAAAGTAGCAATGGAACATGTATTTGACATTAGAGCTGCATGCACCATTACTACTACCACAATAAGAGAATACGCCTTGAAAATGAAAGCATTGTCATTACCTCAATTCAGTTTTGTTAAATCTCCTCAGGGAAAGCTTTTTTTTCATAATAAATCATAACAAAAAGGCCCAATAAGGGCCACATAAGCGAATAAGGGTCCTAAAGTTTATAGCACATGATATCTGGCTACATTTCACAAATTCAGGCTACAAATGGTTTTTCAAAAAACACAAACTTTTACTGAAATTTACAAATAAAGCTATTGTGCATTAAACTGCCAACATTTTTATTAGTATGTACATACCCAATAATGGCTTTGAATAACTGAGAGGCAATCATGTTAACACAGTGGGGCAAAATAGTCTAGTCTAAAAAAGTGAGAAAAGGTTGAAGATCACAAAAAATGAAATTAATTAGTTAAAATAAAACCTGAAAAACAAACAAACAGTATTACAAGATATATATGTGTTAGAAGCTTCTTAAGAAGACAAACAGCAGGTTCCCTACATGTGTTAACCAGCCTTAATCTTAAACTCCTTCTGTTACTAACAGGTGTTAGTGTGTTCACTTCAACAGCTTAATCTCACCAGCCACAACAACTGAATCAAATCAGCTTTTCTATACATCCTCCAAAATGTACCTAAATAATAATCAACAAAAAACATGCCATCTCCTCTTACCTTGAGTGCCTGTAAACACGTCGAGTACGACAACTTGTTCTCTGATCACAGTTTTCAGTGTCGCTGGAGTTGCTGTCATAAGAAATGGGACGGGCAGCCATCATTCCAAATTAAATGGTGTTACTACAGCAGATGGGTCTTCAACATGCCCTATGACAGAAAGTCTAAAATTTATTCAGCTGCTTATTTTGTGCATTGTGTTTACAATTTCAAACAATTTACGTAGCAAAAAATCTTAAAAAATGTCACTGCAGTTTAAGGATTCATTAGCATAACAAAACATTTTATTAGATATACTTATCTTGTATTTTTAATATTCGAGCAGTGCTACATCCCACACACTATATAACTGCTTTATATTATTACCTCAGTGGCTATATATACACACATTATCCACCATACAAAACTGACCACTGACTAAAGGATCGACAAATATGTCTTACATGCTTATGTTTATAGTTATACTTTTGTTAATTTTCTCTGGTTTTGTGTTCTAATATATATATTCTTATTTCTGCCTGTGATCAATAAAGGAGTGACATAAGGGTCTTCAATGGAAATATCAATTCATATCTTAACGATTTATAGACTTGGTGATTTGGAGACGTCTCACTGCTTCTCATTACGCTGTTTGATAGCTAAATAGTAATTCAGCTGTCATTACTACACAATTCATGGTTTGCTTGGTAAGCCAACTTTTACGCAACTGCACATTAAACAGTCATTACAAACAAACATAAATATATTCTGTTACGTTAACGTCTAAACTCATTTCAAACACATAAATCAGTCACATCTTTAGATAGTCAGTAAAATAACACAACTAAAGACAATAACACAGCCGAGAGAAGATTAGCTACAGAAGTTAGCTGGCTAAGCTAACGTTAGCTGTTGCTTAGTTCGGCTCGACGAAACCAGCAAACAATTCCAAAAGCTTCTCACCAGTCCAGCACTTCAGAGAGAGGATCAGGCCGTTAACCGAACAAATCAGTTCAGCATAAAATCAGAAGAAGGACTGAAGACACCAAAACGTATCAACAGCCAGTAAATGTCGCCGACCGACTGTTACAGGACTGACACAGCGCAGCGCGCATGCGCAGATTATATATATATCTGAGTATTTTCAGATATATATTCATATATCTGAGTCGGTTTCATATATGAACGTTACCTGGGAAACCGACTTGCTGTTGAGTGCATGAATACAGTGGTGCTTCAAAGTTTGTGAACCTTTTAGAATGTTCTATATTTCTGCAAAAGTATTACCTAAAACATCATCAGAAGTCCTAAAATAAAGAGATAAAGAGAACCCAGTTAAACAAATGAGACAAAAATATTATACTTGGTCATTTATTTATTGATGAAAATGACCCAATATGACATATTTGTGAGAGGCAAAAGTATGAAAACCTTTGCTTTCAGTATCTGGTGTGACCTCCCTTTGCAGCAATAACTGCAACTAAACGTTTCCGGAAACTGTTCTCATTCTTTTGTAGAACAACTTGTGTGTTTAGGGTCATTGTGTTGCTGCATGACCCACCTTCTCTTGAGATTCAGTACATGGACAGATGTTCTGGCATTTTTCTTTAGAATTTTCTGATATAATTCACAATTCATTGTTTCATCAATGATGACAAGCCGTCCTGGCCCAGATGCAGCAAAACAGGCCCAAACCATAATACTACCACCACCATGTTTCACAGATGAGATAAAGTTCTTATGCTGGAATGCAGTATTTTTGCTTTCTAAAACATTACTCTTTTCAATTAAACCAAAAAGTTTTATTTTGGTCTCATCCATTCACAAAACATTCTTCCAATAGCCTTCTGGCTTGTTCATGATCTTTA
This sequence comes from Crenuchus spilurus, assembly GCA_036984385.1. Taxonomy (NCBI): domain Eukaryota; kingdom Metazoa; phylum Chordata; class Actinopteri; order Characiformes; family Crenuchidae; genus Crenuchus; species Crenuchus spilurus. Next base: position 46,822 of record BRDA01007061.1, read on the forward strand.
GCAATCTAATGAGCAGCAATGTTCTTTTTGGACAGCAGTGGCTTTCTCCGTGCAACCCTGCTATGCACACCATTGTTGTTCAGTGTTCTCCTGATAGTTGACTCATGAACATTAACCTTTGCCAATGCGAGAGAGGCCTTCAGTTGCTTAGAAGTTACCCTGGGGTCCTTTGTGACCTTGTTGACTCACAAAATCTCTATTGGTCATGCCATGATACACTTCCACAAACATGTGTTGTGAAGTGCAGACTTTAATAGATTCCTGTTATTTTAATAAAACAGGGTACCACTCACACCTGATTGTCATCCCATTGATTGAAAACATCTGAGTCTACTTTCCTCTTCAAATTAATTGCTAATCCTAGAGGTTCATATACTTTTGCCACTCATAAATATCATATTAGATCATTTTCCTCAATAAACAAATGAACAAGTGTAATATTTTTGTCTCATTTGTTTAACTGGGTTCGCTTTATCTACTTTTAGGACTTAACTGATGTTTTAGGTCATTTTTCTGCAGAAATATAGAATATTCTTATGGGTCCACTTTCAAGCACCAGTATACAATGTGTGTGTGTGTGTATATATATATATATATATATATATATATATATATATATATATATATATATATATATATATAAACTATAAACCGACTGACAAACTCTTTTTAAAGCAATATATTTTATTTCCTGAGGACAGTAATGCATTTTTTAAACATTGAACAATATAAAAATAGACAAAGAACAAACAAAAGCATAGAATATAATATATAATGTATAAAAATAATAGTTTCTGCTATTCAAAGTGCATTATCCAACACACTGTAGTCATAATAAGAAATGTATAAAACTGCGCACATGCCAATGCAATAATAAAATCTTTTAATAGCCTGGAAAAAGCATAATTTAGGACAAAGTTCACATAATATTCCTTATTCTGTTTCGCAGCTTCATTGGAAAAAAGGATTTTGGTCTCAAACTAGTGTAATTTAAATACTTTAAAATGCTTGATAAAAATAAAAAAAATAATAACTGAGTTCAATTATAAAAAGTTCAAGGTTATATGATGGCTATAAATAAGAGAACAAAGTGTTTTCAGCATCTATACATGAATATAAATATTTAAATAGAAAAATAAATAAATAGCAGTATTTTAAAGAGGACACAAGTAAAAAAGTATGGAGCATTCATGTGTACAGCTCCGCCTTTAAAATTTCAATTTAAGTTAATAAAACCACATCTCAGGTTGCTCCACTCGGTCTGACATCACTGCGCTCAGGTTGAGGAGCCCGGGCACTGTTCGCGCTCAGCGGGGCGGTGTGGAGCTCCAGCATCTTCACCTGCAGCCAGTCCTGACGCTGCTGCTCATGCTTATGGATTCCTACTGTGTGCATCAGCTGGACCTCACTGATGGACCTGCGGCTGTGTAGAGAATATTAAATAATGAGTTTAGCAAACATCAGGCCACCCACCCACATCTTTCACTAGAGCTGATATACATTCCTATGCTGTGTATACATTCCTACTGCATCTACTTCATTTCCAGCAGCAGGGATCTCTTACACATGTGAATATGAAAATCTAATCATATTAAAAGAAAGTTGACAACATTCATAAAACTAGATAAAGTGCATTTACATAATGATTGACAACAGACATTTGGTGAGTCATGTCTTTATATTGATTATTTATAAGAATATATAAGCTGAAATTAATTATCATCTGAAAATACTCAGAAGTATGTAGTCTCACTAAGATATCTCACAACTGTGATGCAAATACAATATTTGTTTTTAGGTTAGCACATATTTTTGAATAAATGTGAAATTCTGATCATATTAAGAGAAAGTCAACAAAATGTACTATGTTCAGGTTTGCCGCATCATTTTCGGATAATACAGAGTATATTTTCAGTAATACTGATGTCAATTATGTATTATCCTCTTTACTTATTATAAAACTAATTAAAATGTTTTTACATAATGTTTCACAACAGACATCAAATTTGGTGAGTAATTTATGTATATTTATTAGATTTAAATATAAAGAATATATATAAACATCAAAAATATATAGGCTGAAGTAAAGTATCGTCTGCTGAAAATACTCAGATGTAGTCATACTAAGATATCTTACAATAAAGATGTCTGACGTGTCATAAATGCAATAATATTTGTTCATAGGTTGACAAATATTATTGAATAAATGTACAATTCTGATAATATTAACAGAAAGTTGACAACATTAGCTAATTTAGATTTAAAAAACAGAGTCAGTAATAATGATGTCAATTATTTCAAATGTATTATTAACAGTTCATAATCAAAATAAAAACTAAAGAACAGGCACTGATATAATGATTGACAACCATAAGATTGGATTAGTGATTGTCTTCCTTCATGAATCATTTCATTTCTAAACCAATACTGTAGGCTGAAGTATTATCATCTGAAAATACTAATAAGTAGGCAGGCATACTTTTATTTATTTTATTTAACTTTTAATTTAACCAGGCAAGTCATTAAGAACATATTCTTATTTACAATATATTATTGTTCACAATATATTAAAAGATAACTTATTAAAGTACTGTATTCTTGTCAGTAAGATGACTGATGTGTCATATGTCCAATATAATATTTGTCCTTTGGTTGGCAAATTCAATAATATTAAGAGAAGGTTGACAACATGTGCTAAGTTCAGATTTGCTACATCATTTTCAGGCTAGTTTTATTTTTTTGTGTAATAATGACATTATTACTTATTATAATCAAATCAACATACAACCTGTGACTATACCTGCTTTCCCCAAATAAAAGAATATTAAAGTCAACAAAGTTAATACAAAATGAGCTTTTGATCTCGCGAGAATAAAAACATAGATCTCGCGACAGCTGTTCAATCGTCAGTGGTAATGAAACTGATCACTAACCTCACTGGTCTGCTGTCTGTACGTACAGAGTGGTACAAAATACAGACAGACAGGAACACAACCAAGTTGTTTAAACTTCTGACGAAAACCATTTTTCACCTGAAAACAGAAAGAAATTTATTAAATTAAATCTGGAATACTTTACATTTCTTCTAAAAGAGAATCATAACAAATGTTTGGTTTCTGAAAATTGATTTGATGAGAAAAATATAGTATACATTGTAAATAATTATAATTCAAATAAGCAATAAATATAAAATATAAATAACCTGTATATTAAAGCAAATTAATAATATTATGGAATTTTTAAGACGAGACTATAAAAATACACTTACTTCTGCTACTATCTCCAGTCCTGTCTTGCTGTGTGGTCTCTCGCTAAAAGTCAGTTTGAGAACTTCAGATTAGTGCTGGTCTCTACAGAGCTCCTTTTATAGCCCTCTGGCCATTGATGAGTCCACTTCATTATTGGCATTCGTTTTTTTCCCACCCGTATTCCTGGAAGACCCGCCCCTTCTTGATTTTATTCCATGTTCTACGCTTCCATTGGATAACGAGATTTGCGCCGTTCCAGAACTTCTCCCCACCGAGAGAATGATGGGGGATAATAGATGCACAGCACAGCAGCTCGCAAACTGATGCAACTTTTGACTCAATAAGTTTATTAAGTAAAGCTGATCTTATATTTCTGTCCTGTGTGAATGTGACTGATAACAAAATGAGGTATAAAACCAAACAACCAACCAACATATATAGTAAACTGAACTGTAAAGGAAATATTTACTACCGGTACGAAAATAATACAATGATTGAGCACTGACAATGTAACAGGTGAACTGAAGAAGCTATATATATATATTAATTTAACTTGCTAATGCTGATACAATATATTGTATTTAACTTGCTAATTCTGATTTCCATAGCCAATAATTAACCTATTATTAAACACATATTTGTAATATATATATATATATATATATATATATATAAACCTAGTGACTCTAGGCTTTCATTTTTCACTATAATTGAAGAATACCTTTGCATTGTTTTCCACATACTTACTGTGTAACAAGACATATTATATTAAGCCTTGGAATTGAAGAGGTTATGGGCTTAATATTATTCATTTCACCTGACCTTCAGATATGATTATTTGAATGCATTTATGAAATACATCACCCAGAGCTTGCATTGCTATGTTAGGAGGTCCTCTGTTTCTGCACAAATGATTAAATCAAGTTATTATCTTTATACCACTTTTTACTAACTTTATGGCAAAAAACAAAATATATTTATATTTATATATGTCATAGTAAGTTTTCCAGGTGGCAGCTTCGGGTGATACCACAGGTGACTATGGGGCACCATGAGATGTTTTACTTTTATGGATGCAATATGACACATTAGGTAACTATGAGCAAAGATTTCTAAAATTGGCTCAGGAGTCCATCTGTGAGAGGAACCAAACAGGTCCTGTCCATAGATCTTCCCTCATGGTCTGGTTAGGGTTTCTCTCCGAGTCATGGACACGCCTGCCGCCACACTCACAAGGTCAAAAGAAGATGACGGCAGAGAGGTGGCAGTCTGATGATGTCATGCGAAGGCATCTGCATGTTTTCAAAAGTGTGGATCCAATATCTAAGGGTTAATGGATTAAGCAGTGAGGAGGTGTGCAAAAACTGTATCCAATAGCGCTTACTGGAGATGCCTCGTTGGTGGATGCTGATCTGGTGCATTGCACCTGTTGATGTATTTACTCTGTGATTTACAAGCATTCAGTGAAACAAACTTCACAGGTGGTAAGCAATAAGTTGTTTACATAGCTCATTAACAAGATTTATGGGCCAGTGGGGGTCCTGCGTTAAAGACGTTGACCCCTTTTGCAGACCCAGCGCTGCTCTTATGACCTAGAGTGGGAATGGACCGTTTAGATGACACCCACCAAACAAATAGACCTTTGACCTTTGGAGGAGATCCTAAACCTCATCTTAAGCAGTATATAGGGCTGCAGAGAGCAAAGGGGAGCTTTCAGACATAACTGCACTGCTCATTATCTCATGCTTAACCAGTGCTAATGCATGAGAATTCAAGTAGAAGAAATTCAGTGTAAACTCAACTCAACATTAGCAAACTGTTAATGATAAAGTCTACATTAAAGACAGCAGTTTGCTTATCCTCAAGGTTAATGGAGAAGTTCCTATATAGATAGAAATATTAACTCATATAAACTAGATATCTCAAAAATAAGCCAAGCTTAAGCATTGAACAGGCAACTTTGTTTAAAGGAACTTAACAGAACAAGGGAGAAGGAACTGGAGAAGTAACAATTCAAGAAGTTCAACTGTAACAATTTGTCTCTTCAAACAATGTCTAGAACAGTCCAGACTGTGGTCTTCTCTGTGATTCTTAATTGATGTGAAATAAAAAGTAGGACAGGAAGAAACCTGATGAATTTGAACTTTGCTGTAGGAAGTTGTTTTGAGAGAACATTTGGACAAATAAATGGATCCAGGACCAAATCAAAGCTCACCTTTCACCAGAAGCCCAGACCACCAAACTGAAGATATCTTATTTTGGACATATTATAAGAAGATCCAGTTCAGTTGAGAAGACAGGTATGCAGGAACAGTAGAGGAATATGACCAGCAACAAGATGGATGGATGGATGTAAGCCATTAAGAGAAAGACAGTATATTTCAGTATAAACTAAGCTTAAAACACCCATCCATTCATCAATCATCCCATCTGCTTAATTATGATCATTGATGCGGTTGGCAGGGCATTACGCTAGCCTAACTAAGCCCAGGACAGGGTGCCAATCCATTGCTGGGTGCACACACTCACATACGGACAATTTACAGTACCCAATTCACCTGACCTCCATGTTTTTGGACTGTGGGAGGAAACCGGAGACCCCAGAGGAAACCCACGCAGACACGGGGAGAACATGGAAACTCTGCTCAGATGGGGACTCAAACCCAAGATCTCGGTGCTGAAAGGCAAATGTGCTAAACACCAAGCTACTGTGCCACATCTTAAAACATAATTTGGGTATTTACTGTATGTGAGGTCGGCACGGTGACTTAGTGGTTAGCATGTTCTCCTCTCAGCACTGAGGTCTTGGGTTTGAGTCCATATCTGAGCAGAGTTTCCATGTTCTCCCCGTGTCTGCATGGGTTTCCTCCCTCAGTCCAAAAACATAGAGGTCAGATGGACTAGGTTCTCTAAATTGACTGTACATCTGTGTGTATGTGTGTGTATGTGTGCGTGTGTACACCCAGCGATGGATTGGCGCCCTGTCCTGGGCTTAGTTGAATAGTGTAATGCCCTGCCCTGCGCCTAGTGGGGTGGTAGGGGACTAACCGCGACCCTGATAAGGGTTAAGAGGGTGTGATAATAAATGGATGGATGGACTGTAGCCTGCTCCAGATACCCTACTCTACTGCCCACATTGGAGTTCAAATGGACTTTCTGGCCATTATCATTGCTACCACTATCATCATCATTCCTGTCCCACTACATATCAGTTCACCTGAACATTACAATAAGATCATATGATTATGATTTATCACACACTTAGAATTAGCAGACCAAAGGAGGATGGGTCCCCCATGTGAGTCTGGTTCCTCCCAAGGTTTCTTCCTCCAGCTCTGAGGGAGTTTTTCCTTGCCACTGTCACCATTGGTTTGCTCACCGGGGATTAGGGATTAATGATGATGTCTGTTATTACTAACCCTGTAAAGCTGCTTTGTGACATCAGTTGTAAAAAGCGCTTTATAAATAAAATTTGATTGATTGATTGACTGTATGTGAGATTCAAGCAGCAACAGGTGGTTTATACTGTAGTGACATCCTATCGTCTGTTACCGCTACTTATTAGGTTTACATCCAGGACTTATGGGTAGCTGTGATAATATACTTGTTTAAAACATCACAATAATAAGTAAACAATCACAAAACATTTATTATCTTTAAGTTGTATTAAGCATTAATTTGTCCCTTAGACCCATCTTGGTAGACCTCTGGTAGATTTAGATTTAGATTTAGAACTGGTATAAAGATAGCAGCAGTGATGGTATAGTTACTTTGAAAAAGTAATCCGATTACTGATTACTCCTTTAAAAAGTAACTTAGTTACTTTACTGATTACTTGATGTTAAAAGTAACTAAGTTAGATTACAAGTTACTTTATTAGTTACTTTCTGAGGTTGCAGTCATCAAACCGCCCCCAACCCCCCTCCCCCTCTACCTCTATATAAAAAATGACAACCAGTTTTGCCAATACTCACTTTATTGGAAATGCATGTTTAACAGCAACAATGTATCTCCTGACATTTAAAGTTGAACTTAGAAACTATTTCCTGAATAAATACATGTTTTATATATAAAAAAGATGGTTTCTCTCGAATTATCTTAAATATATATATTTTAAATAAAAAATAAAATAATCTATATTGACTTCACTTAACATAAATACTTGTTTTTATAAATCTTTCTTGACCTCACATATGTAACTGTTAACACTGTATTGACAAAACTAAACATTAAACCTGTTGTTCACAGCATTAGAGCAGAAAGGAGTGGTAATGAATGAATATAATATACTAGTTTCACTTTTTGAATGCAATCACTGAATTAAATAAACTTTTTCATGATAGTCTAATTTTATGTCCAGCACCTGTACTTACTCCCTTACCAACTTCAAGTCCAGCTACGTTAGTTCATAGTGTAGTAGTGTCAGTATAACGGGTTACTGTCTCTTTAAGAAAAAGGCTGTTTTGTTTTAGTGTGTGAGTTTGTACGGAGTGGCTGTGGAAGTCCGTAGCCAGCGTTTTCGTTTGATAACGTCAGAGTGTGTTGTGGTGTGCGGCCTTTGTGTTAAGTCTTGTTTGGACAGTAATAAAGAGACCGTTTTATGAGATACTGAATCTGTATTGGCTTTTCTTTCTGCTTCACTACGATATAAAATAGTAACGCGCCGTGACTTAGGTGAGTTACTTTAATCTGATTACTGGATTGAAAATAATAACACGTTAGATTACTAGTTACTGAAAAAAATGGTCAAATCAAATGAAAACACAAACACTTGTTCAGGAGGACTAATGACTGAGCGCACTGAATCAACAATCTTCTGTATGGGAAATGTCAACAGAGCTCTGCTTCCTCTCTCGCAGAGGGATGTTCACATCCAGCAACTCTGGACGTATGATGCTATTCTTCTGGTAAAGCATAGTTATCTACTGAGGTGATGCATCATGGTAAATGCTGCTGTAGACAGGGGCGGATTTAACTATCACCAAACCACGCAATTGCTTGGAACAGCAGGGAGCCCCCTGCTGGCCAAAAGAGGTTGGCAAAAAAAGACCGTTTAGGTTCTCTGCTGATTTTTCCGTCCAAAAACAGTGTTACGCTATATTAAAAAGAGACGGGTTGAGCACTAGGACCCAGCAAAAACAGCCACTCAGTTGGACGCCTATTTCACTTTAGACCGCTCACAAGCTCGTCGGCTCTGTTTTTGCTAACGTGTGATTGGCTGTCACTCTGTCAGCGTCTGGACTTTCAAACCATCCACCCATCTATTATCACACCTGCTTAATCCTCATCAGGGTCGCGGTTTTGATTTGGCCAGTAGGCTGTGTTCACCTGCTTTTCTCTCTCTCTCTGTCTCTCTCTCCCAGTCTGTGATAAGGCATCCATTTACGTTCCTTCTAAGTTGGACTATTATTCGAATTTCTGCTTATTTTTTCTCAAATATGAGGTACAATTCTGTGTAAATGAGGTCTATTGACCATACAGTCCTAACATAAGTGTAATTGGTGTTAATGAATTGGAGTGAAGTTGATTATCAAAATGTAACGCAGAATTGGGTGATAATTTTATATTACACGATTTTAACAGTTTATTAATATTTAATAATTAATATTTAATTAATGATTAATTATATTTTAATAATAATATTTTTATAGTTATTATTACTATTAATATTAACTAGTAATTCCTAATAAAATATTATGAATAATAATGTTTAAGTAATGTTTAAAATGTATGTATAATAATTAATATTTATTAATAATCAATAATAATAATTTAATTTATGTTTAAGCCTGTACCACACCATAACCATAAAAAAAAATCTGTTTGATCAGGGCCCCAGACATGACATTGCTTGGGGCCCCAAAACTTCTAAATCCGCCCCTGGCTGTAGAGTCATGTTTTTTTTTGACCCTACTATGATGGTAATACCATGGTTCAGTACAAGAGGATGTCAGGGTTATGGGTATCATATTACAATGATAATAATACTGTAATATAATGAGCTTTATCATCAATTTATTATCTTAATCTCTTAATCCAGTTCAGGGCTGTGGTCAACCCATGTACCCCTCCACTGGGCACTGTTTTAGCCAAATCCAGGACAGGGTACCAATCTATCACTGGACACAGACATACGCACACTCACAACAGGACAATTTAGAGTAACCACTTCATCTGATGTCCATGTTTTTGGACTGTGGGAGTAAGCCCATGGGGAGAACATGGAAAAGGAGACCCCAATGCTGAGACAACCACCAAGCCACCATACATCCTAATGATAGAATGAAAATACATCCATCTGCTTAATCCTGAATAGGGTTGTAGTGAGTCCTCTACCCCTTCACTGGGTGCAGGGCATGGCATCACACTCTCTCAGCTAAACCCAGGACAGTGAGAAAATCCATTGCTCACACCAGGGCATTCCAACCTACCTGAACTCCAGGTTGTTGGACTGTGGGAGGAAACCAGAGACCCTGAAGGAAACCCACACAAACATGGGAGAACATAGAATCTCCACCCAGATAAGGACTCAAACGTGCTTACCAACAAGCCTCTGTGCCACCCACATAATACAATTTGAATATTATTACAATTGTTATACAACTTTATTATATCAGTGTGGTGTAGAACATAACATTTTTATTCACTACTTTCATTATGTGCTACTCTATAAAGCTCATCCAATTGGACTCTGGACACTGTGTCCTCTGCTCACAACCAAACGCAGTCAGGTCTGCTGAATTAAATGAGCAATTGATGTTAAAACCCCTAAAACTAGGCTGGAGAAATCAGCTTAAGACATCTGCAGCTCAAAATAAATTATTTTTCAATAGGACTCAGCTCAGGTTTTATACATTAGTTTTTAACATTTATAAGATGCTGTAGGGCTCATGTTTTGAAGTCAGATGACTGTCTTAAGTGCAAAAACAAGCAAAACAGATGTAGATTCAAGAAACCTGAATAAAACATTGACAAAGAGAGCAGAGAAAAAAGAACTGACCCATAAAGACCTATGTTAGGTTATTTGTGTTGTTGATTAAAGTGCTACCAGTTGGCATCCTTGTGGAAGGATCCTACGAGCACTTGAGAGAACAGAGAGTCAACCAAAAAAGACAGAGAACTGTTTTTTTTTCTAACTGTTCCAGTGTACTTAAAAGAGAGGGTAGCTTTTATAGCAAAGGCTGGTATAATGTCAAGTATGAGATAAAAGATCAATGCTCTGAATCAGATGGCTTGTTCATTACCATGAGTCAGCTACAGAGGTAGAAAGTGCAGTAAAAGTACTGGTCTGTGTCTTGATAAGTGTCCAAGGACAAGCAGCCAGGGTGGATCTGGATCATCCTGAGCCAAAGCATGTCTCAGCAAGTCAGTCAGTAAAGTTCAGCAATTTTAAAACTAACAACACACACCAAAATAAATATACATAAATTGTATGTTTTAATACATCATGCATAGTTAATATGGTTCACTTAGTCAGATGAGTAACACAAGTAATGCAATTTTTATTATGTCATAAACTGTAATGCTTTACTTTTACATTACAGTAAATACTTGTTCTGGTTTATCTATTTATTCATTCAGTGGTGTTACTACCTGAGGTCACACTGGGGTTCATAAAGTGGAGAAACTGTAGTTACCTTCTAGCATCTTTATTACTGATCCTTACTCAGTTTTAAAGCCAGGACTGTGTTAATCATATCACAGAAATAAGTAAACAAACACAAAACACGGTCTTTATTATCTTTAAATTGAAGGCCTTAGTTTGTCCCATAGACCCATCTTGATAGACCTCTGCTAGATTCAGAACTGGTACAAATATGGCAGAAATGCTAAAAGTGTTTGTTTAACATTAATGCTTTTACTATGTTAGTAATTTACCAAAAGGCTGGGAATATGTCACATATATCCCCAACACTGTTACTTAAAACAGTGGTTCTCAGTCCTGGTGTACCACTACCCTGGTACCTAACCTAAAATGCCCATTTCACATCAGGAAGGGCTGGCTAATTAGTTCATTGGTTGGCTCAGGTGTGCTGGAAGCAGAGAAGTCTCTGAAATGTGCATGGCAGTGATACGGCAGGACCAGGATTGAAAAACAAGTGTATAATGTGACCAGAGGTATCCAAACTTTTGCACAATGATGCTAGTGGTTCAAAGCAGAGCAGCTGGGTTATTATGTTGCATCAGCAGGATTTGATTGTACTCAGGATCACCACCTCAAATCATCCCAAATGTATTGCATGGAGCATCATCTGCTGCTCCATGGCTCAGTTCTGGGGGGGGGGCTTTATACCCTTCTAGCCCATGCCTGGCATTAGACATGGTGCCAACAGGTTCAAGTTTAGCTACTCCAGAGTGTCCTATTGTACTGGCAGTACTTCTCTACAGGGACTAGACCAGCTGTGTGCATTTGTACATCTGTGTCAGAAATGGTAGCTGAATGCATTCACTAAAAGGGTTGTTTACTAACATTTGGACATATAGTGTATCTAGCTAATGATGGGCTGTGGACTCTATCTTTTTTCTGCAGCTGAAGACCTGCTTCACCACTTATTTCCTAACAGAAATGGTGCAAAATTGCTTGTTATGATCACTTAGAAAGTTTCTCCTTCTGCTTTATAGTTCCTACAGAAATATGGAAAGATATACAGTGCTAAGTAAAAGTGAGAAAATGGTATGTACACTTGTTTACGTGGTTATTTTAAGATAAATACTATCAGTTCTTTTATAAACACGTTTTATAGTGTGCTATCTTATATTTAAAAATTGTGAAACCTTTTACACTGTGTCTTTAGCCCAGTATTTACTGGTGGGGGAAAGTAGGTCTCTTTTGGAGGGTCTTCCTTTCACACCCACTTAGCACTACGCAAGCATGCAGGCAGTAACCTTAAATCTGCTTGACATCACCCATACAAAGCACCATGGTGATGTCCACCAACAGCACAAAGCCAGATACCAGCCCACACGTTTACTGACCCAGTCTACCAGGTCAATGAGAATTGCATGAGGCTTCACAATAATACAGCAATACATGAGTCATGATATGACACCACAGATATTTCAAATGATTATTGATACATTGTGTGCAAAAATGAATACATGTATTGTGATGCAAGCAAAACATGTCCAACAGACAGGTTTTCCATTACTGGGTTCTGAATGCTTTTCTCATTAATCATCTACATTCCTTGGACATTTCTATTCAATGTGAGCAGGAACAGGTAGTGACTTGTGCCCCAACTCATCACAACCAGAAATGTTTTCAGTGGTGTAACGTCTACATACTGGGATTCGTAGTGTTGAGAAGCTGCTCATAATTCCTGGACGTGTTTTATTGTCACTTACAGGTGAATCTCAAAAAAATTTAATATCACTGAAAAGTTCATTTATTTGATCAATTCAGTTCAAAAAGTGAATTACTGCATCAATGCGGTGTAGCATGGAGGTGATCAGCCTGTGGCACTGTTGATGTGGTACAGAAGCCCAGGTTGCTTTGATAGCGGCCTTCAGCTTGTCTGCATTATTGGGTCTGGTGTCTCTCATCTTCCTTTTGACAATAGCTCATAGACTATCTGTGGGGTTTAAGTCAGGTGAGTTTGCTGGCCAATCAAGCACAGTGATGCTGATGTTATTAAACCAGGTATTGGTACTGTTGGCAGTGTGGGCAGGAAAATTCCTGCTGAAAAATGAAATCCACATCTCCATAAAGCTTGTCAGCAGAGTGAAGCATGAAGTGCTCTAAAATGTCCTGAAAGACAACTGTGCTGACTCTGGACTTGATATAATATAGTGGAACAACACCAGTAGATGACTCCCTAAATAAATTTACTTTTTAATGATATTCTAATTTTTTGAGATGCACCTGTATTTCATTTTATGGCTCATATGATCATTTTATAACTTGTATAACTCCAATCACCCACCTACACTAGAGCATAGCAATAGCAAAACGATGCTTAAATTTCACTTAAAATTTCCATACACTCTATACAGTTACATTCATGGCATGCAAAGGTGTCAAAAGTATTGACATTCATTACTCAGGTAGAAGTATAGATACATCTTAAGCTTTTTACTCAAGTAAAAGTGCAAAAGTACTGGTTTCAAAACTACTTAAAGTATAAAAGTAAAAGTAATGTAAGGAAAACAAATGCCAAAACTTAGGCTGTGCCACAGGGGCATATAGTGCACTACTCCACACCCCACCCCCAAAATACATTTTTTCTAAAAGCTGTAATGACTATAAAGTTATATTAAAATGGTAATGTTGACATTTTTTGGGATGTACTGGCTTCCTGTTTCAGCTGCATATATGCCCCTTGAAAATGAAAACATTTTAGTCATTTCAATTATATTAGCGAACCATATATGTGTAGTACTGAGCTTACTGGAGAGTGACGAGACACGTGACGTGCAGGTGCGATGGATCGTTTACCAATAGGGTATCAGAATGGTATATGTTTATACTTATCCAACCACAGTCAAATTCACTCTTTCTGGATGGAGCAGTTTATCTGGATAGGATGTTTTTGAATGATGACAAACCAAAACGAAAAATATGTAGAAATAACAAAGCTGTTTTTAAAATGTAAAGAGTATAAAGTACCGATAACTGCATGAAAATGTAAGTAAGTAGAAGTAAAAAATCGTCCAAAAATAATTACTCCAGTAAAGTATAGATAACCAAAATTTTTACTTAATTATAGTAAAGTATTTGTACTTCGTTACTTGACACCTCTGATGGCATGAGAGGTTTGAATGTGAATGCAAAATTTGATGTTATTTTGAAACTGTGTCACAGCACCTGAAATTTTGAACTGAAACATATTTTTAGAGTTTGCTAAAGCTGCTAATCGAAAAATTAAATTATAATAGAATTTTATGCTTGAATAAAAGTATGACAACATTTGAATTTGAATTTCTAAAATCACACGTTCTCCACCAATTCAACATTTTTAGATTCACTTTTGAAATTTCATCTGAGAGATTATGTGAGGGGATGGTTCTGTTCTGCTTTTGCCTGAAAGACAAATTTTGATTACTTTTGAAACTACATTTCCTCCATCTAAAAGTGTATATTGGCAGAAAAATGAAATTCAGTTTCAGTTAATTGTTTTAACTGAATTTTAAAAATATGTTCATTTATCAGATTTGTATTCCAATTTTAATTCAAAATTCAACTTCAACATCAGAATGATACAAAATAAAAATAACCACAAATCAAAAGTGTCAAACAGTTTCATTACTCAAATTCTTTAATCAATACTCTAACTTTGAATACTTTAAATACTTTCTAATATAAATAATTTGCACCAATATAAATAACACTATATTTTGATTACACCTGAATAGTTCTGTATGGATTACAGAGATCACATTTTAAAAAGGTCAGACATGTTAATTAAGTTGTAAAAATGTAGAAATGTGTCTTGTGTTCTATCAAATATTGATTTGCTATTAAATATTGTGATACTACAGTTGGTTTTAGTATCAAAGTAAAAATTCTGGTATTGTAACAAATAACAAAAATTATTCTGGTAACAAAAATCAAATAAAAAAACAACACAATTCAAACTCATTTAAGCAGCTTGTTGGTACACCTGACAGGAAAGGTGTGAACTGTCTGGGAAATGACCTAAAGATTGATCACTGAGGATTTCAGACCAGCTTCACAGACCAGAGTTAATACTAAACCTTGACTAAAAAGCATTTTAGTGGTGAATCATAACTGATATATCAGCTTAGTGCAAGACTAGTCTTAGTCCTTATCCAGGAAAGCAATCCTTATTGTTCAGAATACAATTAGTGACATTTTAGCTATATTTTTTACATGAATCACGCTGCTGCAGATATCGTCACTACAGAGAAGCAGCTGAGGCTGTAATGGAAGTCACGTTGTTCAGTGCTTCGCTGACGTGATTCAGCTCAGTTTCCCACAACAAACAACAAAAGAGGAGGTTGCCCCCCTTTTGTGAGAAAATAAATGTCTCAGACAGGAGACCCTACCGACGCCATGAACAGTGACGCACACATGCCTGCAGTGCTGAATCAGCGGAGAGTTTAGAGGCACTCATCACTTCCTGGCAACCATGCAGAGTGAATAGATTTTAGGTCAACTTATCATTTAAGCTATTTTCTATAAAAATGAATGTAACCAATTAACTTCTCATCAGGTTTGTCATACACTCACTGGCCACTTCATTAGGCACACATACACTCAATGTCCATTTCATAGAGGTGCACTTTGTAGTTCTACAATTACACACTGTAGTTAATCTGTTTCTCTGTATACTTTATTAGCCTCCTTTCACCCTGTTCTTCAATGATCAGGACTCACACAGAACAGGTATTATTTGGGTGGTGGATCGTTCTCAGCACTGCAGTGACACTGATATTGTGGTGCACTGGTGGTCTCCAGAATGGCACAAAGTGCCATGTTAGTTGCCCTTCACATGGGAAAAAATATTGAATGACCATTTTTTTGCTTTGTCTTATTGAGTCCCTTATTTGGTTGCAGTATGTGTCCTCGTTTGCACCCCTACTAGAGAAAATGTGATGCAGTGCTGTATTGGGTTCTCCTACAATTGTACATGATGAAGTGTACGGGTAGGTACCCCTCTAACTGAAAAGTGCCCCTCAAGTGAGAAAAATGTGGCCTTTTTAATTTTTCGCCCCTGCCCTTCAAACATCCTTAGTCCACCACTGTGTGGTGTGTTGGTAGGTGTTGCAATACTATAAGGAGAACAGTTAGCTTAATGTCCATTCTATTATAAACAACATTGCAGGTCCACCTTGTAGATGTAAATTCAGAGACAGTAGCTCGTCTGTTGCTGCACAGTTTGTGTTGATCCTCTAGTCCATCATTGGTAGCAAGCAGGCCCGGATCCAGGATTTTTTTTTTTTTTTTTTTTTTTTTT
>BRDA01007062.1:0-12500 GCA_036984385.1 Crenuchus spilurus
TGCTGATTGGTGATTGGTGCCTGGTGACCGTGTGGTTTTGGTGTAAATGAAGTGCACTTGGAGTTGCTCAGAGCAGCCTTTGCGTGTGGTCTCTGTGCCCAGCTGAACACCTGCTATGAATGAGTTGGTGTTTTGCTGATGGATTTTGCTGAACATGTCTGAGCTATTTTGGTGACTATTGAGTTCTAGAGTTTGTTAGCAGTGTTAGCCTCACAGCCCCGTTTTAAAGTAAAGAAGCCAAATTTTCAGGCATGTACTGACTGATCCACGGCATCTGAGAAGGGAAAAATGTGTACATGTTGTTAACCTTTGACCCTCTTTCTTTCTCTCTCTCTCTCTCTCTCTCTCTCTCTCTGTCTCTCTCTCTCTCTCTCTCTCTCTCTCTCTCTCTCTCTCTCTCTCTGTCTCTCTCTCTCTGTGTCTCTCTCTGTCTCTCTCTCTCTCACTCTCTGTCTCTCTCTTTCTCTCTCTCTCTCTCTCTCTCTCTCTCTCTCTCTGTCTCTCTCTTTCTCTCTTTCTCACTCTCTCTTTCTCACTCTCTCACTCTCTCTCTCAGTATCTGTGGTATTCAGCATTTGGAGCGAGCGGGCAATAACCTGACCCTGTTTGACTCGCTGTACTTCTGCGTGGTCACTTTCTCTACTGTGGGATTTGGAGACGTCACACCTCAGATCTGGCCTTCGCAACTCTTGGTGGTCATCATGATCTGTGTAGCTCTCATTGTGCTGCCCATTCAGGTGTGTAGCTGTGTGCCTTGACCTGTGACCTCTATCACACCACCCACAGACCCTCCGCAATAAGACCTGAACTGTTTGTGTAAGGAAGGCTGGTGGAAACGATCTCCTCGAAGTTGTTTCTCTTAATAGCTCACATTACAGACTAAATCCAGAAAAGTCAACTAAAAGGCACCGAAGCCTTTGCTGTAAACCTCTGAGAGTAAATATTATACACCTTTAGCTCTGTGTTGGGGATGTGGCAGTATTGTGTGTGTCATTCTGTAATTAGCAGCAATGCTCTTGAGCACAGTATTAATATATTCAGTGTTATGAAACAGGGTCTATCCATGCTCGGCCCACAGCTTCTTCCATAACTGATTGGCCAAAATCCCATCGAGTCTTACCAAGGGGGTCATTAGAGCCTATTTAGTGCCTCAGTGAAATGTTGCTGTGCCCCTCTAAAATCACAACAGTAAAAAGTCAATTATATCCTGAATTTTCTGAGCAGAATTACAAGACACACAAATTCACTACTGGCACTACATTTCCCACAATGCTCCAGCAGCTAACACTTTTATTTATTTATTTATTTATTTATTTTGCAGTAGTGAGCATTCAGAAATATTTTAAAGAGAATTTATAAGCATTGATAGCACAAGCTTACAAAATGAGCATTATATAAATGTACAGGTGTTAGACAATGAAACTGAAACAGCTGGTTTTACACACAATAATTTATTAGTAGGTGTTGGGCCTCCTTTTGCAGCCAATACAGCGTCAGTTCGTCTTGGGAATGACATATACAAGTCCTGCACAGTGGTCAGAGGGATTTTAAGCCATTCTTCTTGCAGGATAGTGGTCAGGTCACTACGTGATGCTGGTGGAGGAAACCGTTTCCTGACTCGCTCCTCCAAAACACCCCAAAGTGGCTCAATAATATTTAGACACAAAGACTTGCTGTCTTGGTCACAGATGCGCCAGCAAGACGTGCACCAACAATTTGTCCTCTTTTGAACTCTGGTATGTCACCATAATGTTGTGTGCATTGTAATATACTATATAACTGTGCTCTTACCTGCTAACTGAACCTTCACACTCTGCTCTTACTGGTGCAATGTGACATTAATGAAGATTGGCCACCAGACTGGTCCAATTTAGCCATGAAACCTCCCACACTAACATGACAGCTGTTTCACTTTCATTGTCTAACCCCTGTAAATATATAATATACTATAATACACCAAATATTTGGCAACCAAAATGAATCAGTAAAAATTGCAAAAACAAACACTTTCAATGTTTGGCCAAGTAATATAGTTATACCAAACAATGTTTTTAACAACACTGTTGCATTTTTCTAGTTTCCGGCCGGCTGTAGACATGATCCAGAGTGTAACTTTACTAGTGTAGTTAATTTAATAGTAGACATTCATTTGACATTCAGAATTGTGCTTTTCCTCACCAACAAAATCACAGATTCACCAGCACAATTACAGTTCTGGTGCTGAAATGGATGAAGACAACAAACTACAAGCACAACCTTTACTAAACTACACTTGTTATGATGAAGCCAGAATACAGTCGCTTAGCTTTGTGTTTGTGCTCCCTGCTGCAGTGTTAGGGAGCGTCTCACAATTAGCAGAAGAAATGTGAAGTGTTTCAGTGTCTGTAGCCAATGACACTGACATTAAACACACAAAACATCCATGTGACTTACATCATTCATTTTAGACATTTTCATCATTTTATTAAATATTAGTAATAATGTAACATCTTCATACATATTCATATATTATTGTCTTTGTTTTATATTAAAATATAAAAGAATAATAAACTCATTATTAAACCTAATGACGTCAAAGCAGCTTAGTTGTTAATTTTATAATCACTCATATAAATTTAGAACAGTGTTCAGTATTCACACAAATATTTCATTTTGTTCAGTTTCAGCCAAAAATGTTAATTTCAGTGCACCCCTAATATTATATGTTAATGTGTTCATCATCATTTGTTCTGCCATCTCTTCCATGGCAGAGTACCACCCACTTTAGTGTTAAATCACTTCACTATTTAGTGTTTAACAGGTGTTTTACTAGATGCACAGTTGTGCCCCTGCGGCTGATTGGCAAGCAGAGGGGTACAGCTGTGCCACTCCAAATTCTGTGTGTGTTCCTGTATAACAAGCAGTGTAGAAATGGCCCTGAATGTAAAGTCAGATTTTGACACGTTTAGACAGCTTTGTTCACATATTGTGACATAGCTGCCAACTTATGCCCATCATTGGGGTGGGTTTGTCCAGGGGTAGGGCATTTGGGGTGGAGGATGGGGTTGTTGTGGACGACCTGGTGCTCCTCCAGAATTGGTGCTTATGCATGTAGGAATGATGCAGAACAGAGCTGACCTGTGGTGGACAGATGTTGCGTGCTGGGCACTCAAAGACGGTTCTTCAAGGGTTCTTTAGTAAAGAAAACATTTCTATATAGAACCATGAACACTCAAAGAACCCAAAGGGTTCTCTGCATGGTGAAAGGGTTCTTCAGACTGAAGAGGAATGTGCTGTAGGTGGTTCTATATAGAAGCCTTTTGAAAATAGTTCTATTCAACACCGAAAAGGGTTCTTCTGTTACTACAAACTTCACATTGTAACGATATCAGAACCCTTTTTGGGACTATATGAACAATTTTCAAAAATTCTGTATGGAACCATCTACAACACATTCCTCGTCAATCTGAAGAACCCTTTCATCATTCAGAGAACCTTTTGGGTTCTTTGAGTGATCATGGTTCTATATAGAACCATTTTCTTTACTAAAGAACCCTTGAAGAACCATCTCTTTTAAGAGTGTAGTTGCGATGTCAAGCTTGTAATAACAGAGGAACCCTTTTCGGTGCTGTATAGAACCATTTTCAAAAGGCTTCTACATAGAACCATCTACAGCACATTCCTCATCAGTCTGAAGAACCCTTACGCCATGCAAAGAACCCTTGAGTGTTCATGGTTCTTTATAGAGTCAGTGAACCAGCAAAAAGGTTTTAGGTTAACTGCCAGGCAGCAAGAAAAAAATAGCTGTGTCACCTACTACACTGTCTTGCCAGAATATTATGACCACCCGTTTTGGTATGAACTCAGCCAGATTGCGCTGCAGCCATAAATGAGCTGATGTAACCTGCACAGCAGAGTCCTGAGTGTTGTTAAGAAGTTTTAATAGAACTAAAGTGCAGATTACTTTGACTCACCCTCGTAATTAGTAAATGTTTCACGTTGTGACATTTATTAAGATATTTTGACAAAATCTCGTGCATTACAGGTTCTCATTAGGCTGAACAGGATCTGAGTGATGCTTATCCTACCTTGTGAGAGGAGCCTCTGTGGGCAGAGCATGGATGGGTCACCTGTATCTGTGTGTTATGAAAGTGGCCTTCTTTACATTTGTACCTCATCTGTGGTGTGCACATAACATGTGGTTCAGATGACAGAAGTGTTTCTGTGTCTTCAAGCCCCTGAGAAGCCGCACAGCTGGCAGCTTTCACACACACACACACACACACACACACACACACACACACACAGTCTCGCACTTATATACACCTGCATATTCTTTTTCTGACATACAGTCACACTAATAATGCACCTGCATAATTCTGTGGTGGGTGAACTAACACACACACACACACACACACACACACAAGCCCACCTGAGGGTCTGAGTGAGCTTTGATGTGTTCTGGGAGGGCTTTCCCTGTACTGTCTCCCAGGAAGTGGAAATGGCAGGGCAGGCCCAGTGTGGCTCTACCCCACCCGCTTTCATCCACAAACACCATCTGACATTTACCACAGCTCGTCCCCATGAAACACACACACACACACACACTGGACTGTGATTTTCACTGCTCTGTGTGTGCCTTTGTGTGGGTGTGGACATGTGTGTACATTCTCCTCAGAGCTTCTGGTTTTATATTTGCACCTCTGGAGCCTGTTTTTTAACCCCCAGATTTAAAATCTGTGTAAAAGTTGCTCATTCCTGTTGTAGACTACTAGGGTCTCCCGAAAAATTTAACATTTTTCATGACTGCACACACGTTTAGCTCAGAAGAAAATTCTTTTCAAGCTCTTTGGAGAAAAGCTGCTGTTCCAGATACTCAGTCTTCTATGGTGGAAGGTGAGGTAGAACAGCATTACCACTCTTTAGCTCAGTTTTAGTGTCTTCCACAAGTTTTTAACAGTGAGTTTATAAACTTTATTACAGCTGTTTACTCTCTAAGAGAAGTTTTATACATATTTTATGCAAGAAAGCCTAGAATGGCAAGGCTAACATTGCTAACAGACGCTAGAACTCAATAGTCACCTGAATACAGTGTGTCTCAGAAGTAAGGAAACTCATATACAGTGCTTTTGGAGATGGTGATCCAGTTTTAGACACAAGCTATTGGCATGGTAGGCCATGTGATGGTCGTGGGAACCATCTTGAATGTTGCAGCCTTGGATTTAAGTTCAGTGTTAGAAAATTTGGTGGGTGACACATCAAACCAATTACACCTCCAAGATCTACTTGGACAACTGCTGCAACAATCGGTTTGCATAACCAAATAATTTCTGCACAAACTGTCAGGGAAGCTCTTCTGCATGCTCGTTGTACTCATAAGGGTCTCCACCTGACTCCAGTTTGTTGCCGTAACCAATGAACTGGCGAACTGGCCGTCGTAATACTCATTCGATGCCGTAAAAGTGTTGCATTTATATTTTTGTTCAGAGTATTTTGAAATGTAAAGAAAATTGAGTCTTGAGATGAGATGATTGAATGACTCAATATAAAACCCTGCGATATGTCATTACATAAAAACTAATATATGTTGGCGCCCTCTTATGGACCCGGAAGGTATTGCATGTCTTGACTTTTCCTTCCACAAAGTGCCACTCCTACTGCTCCCAGCATTACTTTGGAAGGACAACACATTAAGGACAGTAGACAGATTGCATCTGCAATCCACAGAAGCTCCAGCGCAGACGTTAACCTGACACGAGTCAACAGCACACATGCAGCCGCCTCCACTATATTTCCCTAAACGTTCTGTTTTGAGTGTCCTCCTCTTAGTGTGCTCAGCACCAGACAGCACCCACTGGCCCTTTTAAGAGCATGTCAAATCTTCTATCTGAATCCCTTAATGCACTCCATGCCTCTCCCACTCACACCCACACTGCTTGAGCGATGCCCAGCCGTGCTATTAAAGAAGTTTTTTATTATAGATTGTTTTTTATAGACTGTTATGTGAATCTATAAAATTCAAACCCCATGCTGAATACACAATATCACCCAAGCCATCAGCAGGTTTACCAGGCTTATTTTTATGGACTATGGATTTCAAGGGTAGACCTGTTTGCAGACTAAATACACAGCAACAAATCACATGTGCTATAACACAGTCATCTGCACATATAATATTTCATGGATTCCCCCCTCCATTTCTCCACTATGGACACTTTGAAAGATATTGATACCTGGAAGGAAAAGTCTATACATTACAGGTGACAATCTAAAATATGGTGGTAACCAGTCAACCATTGATTATGAAGATAAAGTGCTGTTTTTTTAAAGTCCTCTGGAAGTTATTAGAAAGCTGACAGTGATGAGTGAGGCTGCCATTAGTAGCAATGGACATGCTGGGGGATCATTCACTTGTGTTGCCAGTGTTTCGCCACAGGAGGTGCATTATTTATCCCTTTCACAGTCACAGTAATCAAGGGTGACTATAAAAGCATCCAGTTGAATTATTTCTTGTTCATTGCTCATTGAAACGAGAGAAATTCTGCTTATTTGAAACTTTCAGTCGATACTACATTTGTGGTTGGAAGTGGAAGAGGAGAGATGTGATGGTGAAGTCTAAGGTCCAGTCAAACCTGTTCATATAGGATATAAATGATAATAAAATGACAATAATAACTCTATGCCTCAACTGAAAGTCATGCTTGAATGGATAACTCGTAACATTAGTTGTAACAAATGTAGTCGATCAAGCTCATATGGTGCCTGGAGAAAAGGACCCCTCACATTACTGATGCTGTACTTAGCCCCACTGGCACTGTTAATGCATGCTCAATTCCATCTGGACTACACACTACACCAGCAACACCACTTTAAGAGCATATGCCTAAACAGCCTTTCTGTACCCACCAAGTTATACCTGTGCAAGCATATACTACCTTTTCCAGAGTATATAAAGAGATCACCATGTGCTTTTACACAGATTAACTCGTCACCCAAAAACAAGAAGATTACAATAATAGGAAATGTTATAGTACCTTTGCATATAAATGTGTGATAAGCAAATTATCTTATATATTGGCAAGTGTGAGTGCAGTATGGTGTTCCACAAGGCTCTATTTTAGGGCCTCTATTGTTGCAGGCAAAACTTGTCCAGACCTACAATACACAGTCATATAATTTATGACCCATGATTTGGAATGAACTCAGCCCTGGGTCATCATGGGTAGAGGATGTCAGTCACTGGTTGTAAGTTAATGGATATTTACTATCTATTTCCTAAGTGTCCCATTATACAGAATTAAATGGCATGTTGTCTTTACCTATTAAAAATGTGTTTCTCTGTGGATATTGTAGTGGATTGATCATTTTCCAATCACTTTATTATAGTGAAGTAGACTGGTAGTAGCTGGTGTTTGTTATACTCTCTACCGAGATGTGTGAAGGACTTCTTGCTAACTGGACTCCCACCGATAACCAAGCCCTTCCTAAAATGATGCCACTAGATTAGTCAAGACATGTTTGGATCCCACCTTTTGCTTATTTAGTAACTGGTAATGTTGTTATCAAACACTAGAACTCAGTAGTCACCTAAATAGCTCAATACTGTCAGTCATCAAAGCATCGAGATCTGAATTAAGTCCTCAAAGACTAGTCAATGTGGTTTAGGGCAAAGAATGACTTAGTAGAAGCTTTTGAGCTTTGGTGTCAGTGAAGAATCGCAGACAGTAAGAAAACAAATGGATCCTTGATCAAATATTTCTCACCTTTCACTCAAAGCCCAGATAAACAAACCCGAAGCTCTCTTGTTTTGGTCACATCATAAGAACTACTTCAAGACAATTCTTCTGGATCAGTTCGAGGTAAAAGAGGAAGAATTGGAATTTTGTCCATTTTTGTTCTATTCGTTATAACATCTTCACACAGTTGCTACAATTAGGTACAATATTCATATGACAGTCATATTTCTTGAGCATCCAGCTCTCAGCAGCTCACTTGAAATGAGCATACACAGTGACGGCAGCACTATTATTACTGTCAGGGGCTCAGATACTGGCATGTCATTTTCTGTGTCCTTTCGCTTCCTCTGTGCGACTCTGTTCTGATGGGTTTGCTTGAGGTCAGACTGATGTGGTCATGTCTGGTTTGATTCTCTCCTCAGTTTGAGCAGCTGGCCTTCCTGTGGATGGAGAGGCAGAAGTCTGGAGGAAACTACAGCCGCTATAGAGCTCAGACAGAGAAACATGTGGTTCTGTGTGTGAGCTGTCTGAAGATAGACCTCCTCATGGACTTCCTCAATGAGTTCTTTGCCCATCCAAGACTGCAGGTTTGTGTGTGTATGAATGAACATATACAGACTTGTGTGTACATGAGTGGGTAAAGGTTTGTGCATCATTGGTTAAATTACACATTGTATTGATTTCGTAAATGAAAATTCACTTGGATTGACTTGGATTCACAGACTCAAGGCTCAACTTGGGCTTGTACCTCAGAGATTCCAGACTTGACTTAGACTAGTACCTCGGAGATGCAAGGTTCAACTTGGCTTAGCACCTCAGAGACTCCAGACTTGACACAGATATGCAGCTCAGAGATTCCAGACTTGACCAGATTTGCACTTCAGAGACTCCAGACTTGACTCAGATTTGCACTTCAGAGACACCAGGCTTGACTTTGACAACCACCTCAGAGACTTCAGACTCAACTCAGACCTGCACCTCAGAGACTCCAGACTTGAGTCAGACCTGCACCTCAGAGACTCCAGACTTGACTCAGACCTGCACCTCAGAGACTCCAGACTTGACTCAGATTTGCACTTCAGAGACACCAGACTTGACACAGATATGCAGCTCAGAGATTCCAGACTTGACTCAGATTTGCACTTCAGAGACTCCAGACTTGACTTTGACAACCACCTCAGAGACTTCAGACTCAACTCAGACTTGCACCTCAGAGACTCCAGACTTGAGTCAGACCTGCACCTCAGAGACTCCAGACTTGACTCAGACCTGCACCTCAGAGACTCCAGAGTTGACTTGAACTAGTAACCCAGAGACTCCAGACTTGACTTGAACTAGTACCTCAGAAACTCCAGACTTGACTTGAACTACTAACCCAGATACTCCAGACTTAACTTGAACTAGTGCCTTAGAATCTCCAGACTTTACTTGAACTAGTAACCTCAGAGACTCCAGACTTTACTTGAACTAGTAACCTCAGAGACTCCAGACTTGACTTGAACTAGTACCCCAGAGACACCAGACTTGACTTGAACTGGTACCCCAGAGACTCCAGACTTGACTTGAACTAGTACCCCAGAGACTCCATACTTGACTTGAACTAGTACCTCAGAGACTCCATACTTGACTTGAACTAGTACCTCAGAGACTCCATACTTGACTTGAACTAGTACCTCAGAGACTCCAGACTTCACTTGGACTTATAGCTCAAAGATGCAAGACTAGAATTGAACTAGCATAACAGAAATTCCAGACTTGACTCAGATTTGCACCCAAGAGACTCCAGACTTGAGTCCTACACAAAGACTTGTGACTCAACTGAACATCTCAGGGGCTTGCATCTCCAACTCACATCTCAAAAACTGCAAACTTGACACTGATTACAGCTCAGAAAATATAATCTCAACCATTACTTACATCTCATCTCAAACCTCAGAGACTCAAGACTGGACAGAGATTTGTACAAGGAGACTTGAGACTCGGTTTGGTCTCGTATGAAGCAAATTAGGCGTAATAATCAAATTGTCATTTGTGTGAACGGAAAACTACTTTCATATAAGATGAGGGTCCCGTTTTCTTGATGTGTTTTTATTTTGCACCGGCGCCCTTTAGATCGTAGTAACGTTGCTTGTGTATGTGAATGTACCAAAAAATGTGTCGGTGTAAGATTGTGCTTTTTAGAGATGAGGGCTAATCCTCAGCAGGAGCCTCAGGCAGCTGCGGTTCAGACTGTGGGATTACAGCAGTTTTACTGTAAATCACCAGATCTATTTCTGAGTAAACTCGCCACAGTCACACACACATACACAGTTCACCCACAGCTTTCTATATGTACACACAGTCATGTAAATGTTTGTGGTGTGTGTGTGTTTATTCTGATTGCTGTGACACCTCATGGGGTGTTATATGACATGTAAGACGACACACACTCTGAAGTGTAAATGGAAAAAGCGATTTGTGTGGCAGACGTGCGAGCTGCTCACATGCAGGAGGTGGCGGAACGAATTGTTGTCATAGCAGTGACGTCCAGGGTCTTCCTTTATCGCAAGTCAGCTCTGCCTGTCATAAGTGTGGGGAAAAGTATTTCAATGCCAATTACAAATTACTTCTCTAAAATTGTAATGGGATTACATTACTCATTACTCCCTGGGAAAAGTAATCTAATTACTCTTTAACTATCTGTTACATGACTAGTGCATCTCCAGGAATTAGAATATGGTGAAAATGTTCATTTGTATTCATAATTTACTTCAAAAAGGAATACATATATTTCATATTCACTATGTGTAAAGTGACACATTTCAAGTCTTTTTTGTTTTAATTTTGATACAGTTTAAATAGCAATTTACTCAAATGATTGAACAGAGTGAAGTGAAACTGGATTTCAAATTTGACTAACTGCAGTCAGATTCTTTGTGTGTCTTGAGCAGGATTATTACGTGGTGATCCTGTGTCCGGCGGAGATTGACGTTCAGGTACGGAGGGTCCTTCACATCCCATTGTGGGCTCAGAGGGTCATCTACCTGCAGGGGTCTGCACTCAAAGACCAGGACTTAATGAGAGCCAAGTAAGGCCATCACATTCTGTGTATTTTGAGTGCTTCAGGATTCAGAACTGATGAAAAGTAGGAGATATAAGACCCTACAGAGTTCACTCTTGCCACACCTGACTGTACAGATGCTACTGATGATCTTAATACTGCCATTTAATCTGCTATGTATAAATTCATGTAAAGGATAATTTCTATGTTGGGTTTATTTGACATATTGGTTTGGGAAACTGACTACAGTGCTCTTGAGCAAAGCACTTAACCTTCAACTGCTCCCCGGGTGCTGTGGTTAGGGCTGCTCACTGCTCTTGGCAAGTGTACCCATTGCCCCCTAGTGTGTTTGTGTGTTTCACTGTACAGAAGTCAAATCCATCTGTGTCCAACAGCATTGGTCAGTAAGTGTGCACTTTCACTTATCTAATTTAACCAACGATAGACAGCTGTTCTAAAATATTTCATTGTTTTGCAGTAATGTGCACTTGGAGAGAAGCCTTCAGACTGTTGTTTGTTAACAGTCCCTTGTAGTGACCAGTTTTTAATTATTTACAAGCTCCTATTTATTGTCCAGGCTTCAGGAGGGTCTGAATGGGGGACCAGGTGGATCTGATTAGAGCAGCAATAAAGCAAAACATATTAAGAAGCAGATGTTTAGCCATCGCCTTTAGTTTGTAAACACATCACTGTTGATTATCTCTCGAAAATATTAATGTGTCATGTTTATTTTTACGATGTTATGTTCAAAATTTGAGCTTAACGCTCATGATGCAGTTATTTAAGGCAATAATTTGATGCTAACTTGATGCTAACATGGCTGACCTGCAGCATGCTAATCACACTAGCTTTTGTTTATGATTAACAGTGTTGACATTTTGATTTGCCTTTTGCCTTAAGGAGCCTCCGTGCAATATATTGTTTATTTCTGCTTGGATATGAGTTGTTTTAATTACATTTTGTCTACGGCCAGTAAAACTAATGGCCTGTTGTCTGTATGTTCCATTTAGCCATCAGGCTAATAACATCTCAGTGGTTAATGGAGTCTTGGTGTAGCTTTGATGGATACTTGTTGTCCTTTTTCTATGCTTTACTGATGAAATGTAATCTCTCTCTCTCTCTCTCTCTCTCTCTCTTTCTCCTTGTATCTATGATGGACCTGTTATCTCCTGTTTCTTCCTCGTTCCTCTCTTTGGATTTCCTGAAGAATGGATGATGCAGAAGCATGCTTTATCCTCAGTAACCGGTTTGAAGTGGACCGCCTGGCTGCTGTACGTTCCAAAACTTCTTTTTCTAGCCCAGTCACTCCCTCTTCCACCATCCAACACTTTTATTGACAATACATTAGAGTTCCATTGATCATATAGGTGGACTTTGTACAGACTGCAGTCCATCTGTTTCTCTGTATACTTTGTTCACCCTGTTCTAATAAAAGCCAGAGCTGGTATTATTTGGGTGGTGGATCATTCTCAGCATTGACACTGACGTGGTGATGTGTTCACAGCACAGCTACTAATACCAGCCAGTTACTATGGGAGTAGGCGACTTGACGCAGTTTTAGGACAAGAGATGTTGGAAAGGGTTAAAGCAACCAAATCTGATCAGTAAATTGGGTCATACTGTGTTCACATGTAATTTTTTAATGAAACTACTGTGTGTTTCAGCTGATCTTATATATTGGCAAGTGTGAGTGCAGTATGGTGTTCTCCAAGGCTCTATTTTAGGGCCTCTAATGTTGCAGGCAA
>BRDA01007062.1:17500-26315 GCA_036984385.1 Crenuchus spilurus
GGTCACAAACAATGCCAGCTCTATGGGGTCCTGACCATTGTATAACAGTGAACAAAGTAAACAGAGGGACTAATCATATCATATTCATAGACATATGCAGTAAAAGGAACTAAAGCATGTTTTGATAGACCAATCAGGGCACAGAGGGGAGTCACATGGAGGTTTCAGCCAGTTCAGCCAGTTCAGTCCTGCGAGAAGTACGGTTGTGTTTCTCTTTTACTGTCTTTGTTAAAGTGTTAAACATGTTCGGCAAAGTTTAAACTAGGTTTTCCAGATCACAGACGTATGTCAATCATGCATGTTAAGACCACGCCCACATTATTCTCAGTCAGATCTGATGAGCAATGTTTTGGCCATTTTTAAGTAGTGTTTTATTGTCTTTTTTTACTTAAACTTTTAATATTTTACACAACATCTATGTTTAATATTACTAAAATCTCCCAAAAATAGAAGGTAAGTCAAATTAATCAACATTAAAACACAAAAAGGCTTAAAATACGTCAAGACATCCAGGATCTGGTGACTGGAAGGCTGCCGGTTTGATCCCCGGGCAGGTCATGACTGAAGGCACCTAACCCTCAACTGCTCCCTGGGCATTGGCAAAGTTGAATCTCATCTAATCCAAGTGTGACCCTTTGGTATAAATCTGAACCCAACAAGCATTTAGGTTCTCGGTGGACTCGGAGCATCAGTATGGTTTTTTTTGACAGAGCT
This sequence comes from Crenuchus spilurus, assembly GCA_036984385.1. Taxonomy (NCBI): domain Eukaryota; kingdom Metazoa; phylum Chordata; class Actinopteri; order Characiformes; family Crenuchidae; genus Crenuchus; species Crenuchus spilurus. Next base: position 18,215 of record BRDA01007062.1, read on the forward strand.
GGGAAGTGGATCGGTGTATGATTTCCTGCATCTGTCGGTATGTGTGCGTGCACACCATGTTGTGACACGGCCTGTAAAGAGGTGCTCTAAGTGGCTGAGTGGGTGGCATTAATGATTGCCAGCGAAGACCCGACTTGAGCTCTACAAATAGCTTAATCTCTGTCTAATGCTTGCATTCCAGTGCTAAGAGAGTTAGCAGCGATTCTCCTGTCTGTTTATCTTCTTCTTGGAGATTCAGCTCCTTTAACAGGCTGCTGGGAATCTTTGTGCATTAATTGATTTTCTTCTCTGTTCCTTTTTTTGCATTTTTGATGTGTAAATGTTTCTCATCACAAAGCTGACTCCCTGCTCCCAACCTGGTTTCGGCCCCAGTGTGCCGCACGGCCCCGTCAATAGCCAGATCAGTTCAAAGCAGGAGAACAATGTGCTGATTTAATTAGGGTCGCTGGTGGAGGAGGGCCACTGTAATTACTGTCTGCTGGGAATCAGCTCATACTCGATTCAACACTTATCTAAGAGTGGGCAATAAAAACGAATCTTTGAGGGGTTGATAGAAATGGACGGAAAACATGGTTTCGGAGGCTTGCTTAAGCCAGGTCAACAAAACATTTCTTCAGATTGTTGTACTTTGAATGTGACTTGGTTCAGCCATGGGCTGAGGAACCAGCCTCTATCCCACCTAGAAGTCCTGCCTGAATTTCCCATGAGCAAGTCACTTGTTCCCCAGCTGCCTCTAAGGGCTGCCCACCAAGTGTTGTCACTGCCTGCTGGTTCACTAGTGTGTGTGCGTGTGTGCACTGTGTTAAATTCCTCTGTGTGCAAGAACATTGGTCGGTGTGTCACTTTCACTTCTTGTAACTGAAAATCTTGCCGTGGTTGTGGCCTGCACACTACCCGGCACAGAGTCACAAATGACAAGATCTTTCACCAGAACCTGCAAGAAGTTTCTCTACTCTCCAAAAACACATTTTGTCACAAACATACACACAAGAACTGATGCCATTTTCTTCCAAAATCGATGTCCATAAAGGAGTGATACAAGTTGCTTCATTATATTCATTGATATGAATGAGAAAATAGATAAAGGCAGTGTGGTACAGTGTGTCCTGTTTGCTTGATGTGGTCTCCATGCAGACCTGCTTTGTGTCTTCTGAATGGAGTTTGTAATCCAGTACATTCACATCATGAACACTTCCTCCTGTACTGTGTACCAATACATTATACACGGAAATAACCTAGATCCAGTGAGGACAACTGAAGACTTTATTGTCTCACTGTAGCGACAGATGACTGATGGAGATGGCTGGATGGGCGCCGGCCTCCACTCCTACATCCTCACCTATTAGTCATCAGAAATAAACTCTCGTCTACCTGCACTGCAATCATACTTTATTTTACTTTACTGTTACTCTAGTTATTTATAGTCAGTTATTTTATTATTGTGTTTAGCATTAGGATAGGCCTGTCTTATTTGTTACTTTAGAATTAGGAATGTTTTGTCTTGTCAACACTGAAGGATAGTGAGAAACAAAATTTTGATTCCTTTGTATGTCTGGTACATGTGAAGAATTGACAATAAAGCCGACTTTGACATGTCAGTCTATTTCACACAGACTGAGGTATTTAATCACCATTTCATCATCAGATCTTCATTGGTGTTAGCTAAAGAAGACAGGACACCCTACATAACTCCACTTTTTGCTTTTTCTTCACCCTGTGTCTCACTCCTTGACTATAGTTAGTGATTCCAGTCCCAACACTTTTCACATTACCACATTTACATTCGCCATCTGGTCCATATTAACCCACCTAGATATTTGTTGAGGGCCTGCGAGACATCAGCGATCACTCGGCAAGCTCTCGGATTGTGTTTCAGCAGTTCATACATAGCAGGGTTTTGTCGGCGATCTCCAAAAACAGTTGACAACTCGTAAATCAGGGCTAAAGTAGAGTAGTGTGAACTTGGTCTTAGCTGATTCTGAGTCAAGGCAATTGACCTAGCTTTAGCATGTTATATGTACTAATTTCTCTGGTCTAAAGGTTAGAGAAGCATACTTGGGACCAAGGGTCACCAGGTCAATTCCGTGAACCAGCAGAACATAGTTGAAGTGCCCTTGGTCAAGGTGCTCGGTCAATGATGATGAGACTGCCCACCTCTTCCAAGCATGTGTATGCTCACTGCCCCCTAGTGTGTGTAAGCCTCTTTCTCGCCATCTCTGGACTTTATTGATATGGCTTTTTCCTGTAACAAGGGAAATGGAAACACTCTGATAATGCAAATGGAGAGCTGAGGGGAAAAATAGAGAGGAGAGATAAGAGGAGGAACACTGCAGAGGTTCACATGATATGCAAGAGAAGTGTGTGAGAGAGGAAGTTGGCAAAGAGAAACACTGTGTGGAGATCCCATTTAGCAGAACCCACATGGGAAAAACACTTTTGATGCCAGCTGTGCCCTGACTGGCTTGTTTACAGCCCTCAGGGAGCTATATTTACTCATGTGGAATCTTTCTTTGCACTCATATGTGTATTTTTTCATGCTAATACTGTAGTTGCCAGAAAATGGGTGGGAAATAAAAGTTTCTCAAGAAATGAGAGGAGAATTCAGGAAAAACAGAGAGATGAGATAGAAATTGTGCATGTTGTGGAACAAAAGTGTCTGAGAGAGGAGATTAGTGAATAGAAATGAGATGAGAACTGAGGGAAAACAGTGAGGAGAGGAGATGTTCACAATATGAATGAGAAGTAGAGGAGCTGAGTGAAAAGAAATGGGAGGACAGCTGAGTGAAAACAAGAGTGAGAAGAGGTGTATGGTATGGATGAAAAGTGTCTGAGTGAGGAGAAAGGAGAGAAGAGCTGAGGAAAAAGTGAGACGACAAGCACAGTATGGAAGAGAAGTGACAGAGAGGAGGTGAGTGGGGAGAAAGGAGAGGAGAGCTGAGGAAAAAGTGAGACAACAAGCACAGTATGGAAGAGCAGTGTCTGAGACAGGTGGTGAGTGAAGAGAAAGGAGAGGAGAGCTGAGGAAAAAGTGAGACGATGGGCACAGTATGGATCAGAAGTGTCTGAGACGGGTGGTGAGTGAAGAGAAAGGAGAGGAGGACTGAGGAAAAAGTGAGACAAAGGGCACAGTATGGAAGAGAAGTGTCTCAGAGAGGTGGTGAGTAAAGAGAAAGCAGAGGAGAGCTGAGGAAAAAAGTGAGACAACAAGCACAGTATGGAAGAGAAGTGTCTGAGACAGGTGGTGAGTGAAGAGCAAGGAGAGGAGATCTGAGGAAAAAGTGAGACGACAAGCACAGTATGGAAGAGCAGTGTCTGAGACAGGTGGTGAGTGAAGAGAAAGGAGAGGACAGCTGAGGAAAAAGTGAGACGATGGGCACAGTATGGATGAGATGTGTCTGAGAAAGGAGGTGAGTGAAGAGCAAGGAGAGGAGAGCTGAGGAAAAAGTGAGACGACAAGCACAGTATGGAAGAGCAGTGTCTGAGACAGGTGGTGAGTGAAGAGCAAGGAGAGGAGAGCTGAGGAAAAAGTGAGACGATGGGCACAGTATGGAAGAGCAGTGTCTGAGACAGGTGGTGAGTGAAGAGAAAGGAGAGGAGAGCTGAGGAAAAAGTGAGACAAATGGCGCAGTATGGAAGAGAAGTGTCTGAGAGAGGAGGTGAGTGAAGAGAAAGGAGAGCTGAGGAAAAAGTGAGACGATGGGCACAGTATGGAAGAAAAGTGTCTGAGAGAGGAGGTGAGTGAAGAGAAAAGTGGGAACCTTTGAGTAGGAATTGAAATTGAAGGATTACACCTGATTACAGCGGGACCACGTTCTGAATCACCTGCACCTTCTCATTAGATTGAATAGAATACTATCCAGTGTTCGGTAAAGCCTGTCTAAGCATGGAGTGGTCAATTGATTTGAATATTTTACAAGGCCAAGGAGATGGAGGGAAACGGTTGATGGGAAGGAGAGAGGGAAAATGAGCTGTGAGTTGAAGAGGAGGAATAAAATGAAAGATTGAAAAGCAGAGAGGGGAAGCAGAAGGGTCTGAACATGAAAGGGAATTGAAAAGTGCCTATTTGGCCTTGGCTTGTGTTCACATGCTTCTGGACAGAAGAAATCACCGAGAGGTTAAGAGCAGTTCTTTCAACCTTGACTTGACTTTATTCCAGCTCAGAATGGTACATTTGGATAAAATATTCCCAGTCTGATTCTTACTGTTTCCAAATCACAGAGCTCTTTTTTCAGTTATGCACCTTGACCAGAGATGCATAGCAGAGCTTAAACTTGAATAACTTTAGTCCTTGTTTTGTCGAGTGCTGTATTTAAATAGTGGCAGTAAAGGAGGCATTTGTGCACATGTGTAAGCAATTAGGAGTCTTGCCCAAAGATTATCAATATAGTGATTAAACCCCAGTCTGTCACATGGGACCCAGCATCGTTACCCACTTCAATATACCAGTCAAATCTAGAATGCAGTTGCTCGGCTGGTCTTTAACCAGCCCAAGTTCTCTAACGTCACACCACTGCTGCGTTCACTGGCTTCCTATAGCTCCTCACATCAGATTCAAAACCCTGATGTCACCTACAAAGCAAGAAATGGACCAGCCCCTCCCTACCTAATGTCAATGGTCAAGTCTTGAGTCGCACCTCGAACCCTTTGAGCTTCTAGTACAGCTCGACTTGACCCACCATCCTTCAAGACACGTGTAAGACTAACATCAAGAATGTACTAGCTGAGATAATTCTCTTAATGGAAAAAAAGCACTTTTGTTCATCGCTGTGGTTAAGAGCATCTGCCAAATGCTCATTTTTCGATTTTAGGCATTTTTCGATGGGTTCAATCATCCATCCATTCATTATCTTATCCACTTAATCCTGGTCAGGGTCACAGTGAGCCTCCACTATCTTAGCTAAACCCAGGACAGGGCACCAGTCCATTGCTAGGCACACATATAGACCCAGTTCACCTGACTTCCATGGTTTTGGACTGTGGGAGGAAACCGGAGACCCCGGAAGAAACCCATGCAGACACAGGGAAAAAATGGAAACTCCACCCACATGGTAACTTGAATCCAAGACCTGCTCTTACAGTCAGTAACTAATTATGTAAAAGATGATTCATTTTCTGAAAGCATTTAGTTTGATGATACATTTATTTTGAATACTTTATATTTCCATTTTTTTACTGTATATACTTATTAATGCCCCCTTTGGCAAGCATCACAGCTTGTAAACAGTTTTTACAGCCAGCTTTCATTTCTTGTTTTGGGAGTTTTCTCCCATTCTGCCTTGTTAAAATCTTTTCATTCTGTGAGATGCATGAGCTCTTCTTGCATGTACTGCTCTTCCGAGATTTTTGATGCTTAGGTTGGGGAACTGCGAAGGCCATTGCAAAATGAGCCTGCGCCTCTTGAAGTGGTCCATTGTGGATTTTGAATTGTGTTTAGGATCTTTCTCCTGTTGTAGATGCCATCTTCTGTTCAGCATCAGCTTCATTTTTACAGACAATGTGATGTTTGTGGGCATTTTATTGAATCTGTTCTTCCCTCAACTAATGAACTGTTCCCCATGCAACTGACTGCACCACAAGCCAAAAGCATAATCACTCCACCCCCATGCTTAACAGCTGGAGATATTTTTATGACATTTTGCTACCTTCTTTCTCTAGACATACCCTTGATCATTGCAACCACAAAGCTTGTTGGTTGTTTCCAAGATGCACCAGACTTGTTTAGATGCTCCTTTGCATGCTCTGATGCTGAGATTTGTGGTGTAGATCTTTTGAAAAGGAAAACTTTTTTTTTTCATTATTTTCATTATTTTATCTCACCTTCCACAAAGGTAATGTTTGTGCAGGAGTCAGAGCACCACCTCTCCAGAGTCTGCTAAGTCTTTTAGAGTCTAGCTGTGTTTTGATTAGCTTTTCTAGGAATCCTGAGGAGTTATCACTGAGCTTTCTTGGTCTTCCAAACCTCAACTTGACCTCCACCATTCCTGTTAACGTTTGTTAATTGCAATACGAACTGAGGACACCGCTACCTGAACACACCTTGCTATCTTCTTACAGCCTACTCCTGCTTTGTGGGCATCAATTATTTAAATTTTCAGAGTACTTAGAAGAGCCCATGGCAGGTGATTGTTGAGATTGTGAAAAATCCATAGCAGTAACGAGCTAATGAAGATCTGAGACTTTGGCTAAAGTTATGAGAGCTCAAGTTTTTTGAAGTGCACAAATGTTTGCATGAAGCTCCTTTGCTTTTTCCCTCTCTAAAATTTACCAGAACAATGTTGAAAAGAATGTTTCATCTTTAACGTTATGCCTTGTGGAGATCAGTTTGTCTACTCACTTAACTATTCACATAAACAGTTTACCAGGGGTGCCCAGACTTTTACATGGCAATGCATCGAACCATTTGTTTCAGTCTTCCTGTTGGTCTTGTTTACTCTGAAAATACATCCTTTATCTGGATGTTGTCCATATATCTAAAACATAAATGTAACTGCGTTTGTAATCAGATCAGAAATCCACAGACAAGTGAGCATGCACTGCGCTATATTGGATAGATAACCCGGGACTGGAGATTTTGCTGCATGATTGTGTCACAAGCCTTAGGCAGTAGTCACTGTTGCCCATGGAAAACCTGGGTGGAGAGTATTGGAGAGAGGTATGTGTGGTAGACTATTGTGATTGAGCAACACACAGAGCAATATGCAGTCGTTTAATGTAAATGCCAGTCATATTTAAAGGGAATTCCACAAACTTACAGTGGTGCTAGAGTGGCAACTTGCTTATGCCTTGCTGGCATGAATAGATTTGTAAAACCATCATTTTTATTTCAAAAACACATCAAAACAACCATAAAATATTATCTGTGATATCAAAGGCTTCAGACATCTATTTCCCATCACTATCACTGTAAGTCTCTCTTGAATCCAACCACTCTTAGTGACTTTATTTGCATTTTGACCATTTAATGTTGCTGAAATGTTGCATCAGTTCCCATTTTCCCAAATTTCTTTGCACTTGTTGCTCCAGAATGCACCTGTCCCATTTTTGTATGTTGCTATATAAGCAAAAATTAGTCAGCTTGCCTGTTTAAGGTGATAGTACATTCAAGCCTATGCAGATGGTGCTGCACAAGGATGATGAGGTTATAAATACCTGCAAAGTGTGTGATAGAATTCATAGATTAAGAAGAGGCGGTACAGTGCAGTGAATGTCTCGTTGAATGTGTGGAAAAATGGGTCACAAAGCAGATGTTAATGATTGACCAAAAGGAGTGATTGTATTTGGGTGCCAAAGATCATAGTGTAAAGGAAGTAGATGAATTTGCAGGTGTATTGAAGTATATCAGTCATACAGGTCTACCAGTAGTTTTAAAATCCCAGTTTGCAGGAAATTCTCTTCAGATTTGTGGCCAAAGATGAAACTGATGAACAGGGACTGGCTGCAGGTTTCACAGCTTGTGAATGAATATCTCTACTTCCAGACAAGTATTGCTTTTAGTCAATGCAGGTTCTTCACAATCAATATTCTGTCTTTCTGTCAATTGTCTTTTCTTGAATTTTTGTCAACATCTCTGAGTTCTTGAAAAGCGATATGTAAGTATAATGTATTATTACATCCAAAATCTTGTCCAGAAACCCTACATTCAAAAACTTATGCAAAAACTCCAGAAATCCTACATGCACAAACTTTTCCAGAAACTCAAGAAATCCTAGATCCATAAACATGTCCAGAAACCTGTCCAGAAACCCTTCACCCAGAAACGTGTCCAGAAACTCCAGACACCCTACATGCAGAAACTTGTCCAGAGACCGTACACCCAGAAACTTATCCAGAAACTCTAGAAACCCTACATTCAGAAACCTGACCAGAAATTCCAGAAACCCTACATGCAGAAACTCCAGAAGCCCTACATGCAGAAACTTGTCCAGAGACCCTACACCCAGAAACGTATCCAGAAACTCTAGAAACCCTACATCCAGAAACCTGACCAGAAACTCCAGAAACCCTACATAGATAGATAGATAGTGAACTTTATTGTCATTCAGACTTTACAACATGAGTGCATAGCTGAACGAGATTGCGTTTCTCCAAACTCCAATGTGCA
>BRDA01007062.1:32051-70146 GCA_036984385.1 Crenuchus spilurus
AATTTGGGCTCCAGGCATGTCTTGAGTGGAAAATTATATAAATTACTGATGTAATTTTTTTTTTTTTTTTTGGGGGGGGGGGTGTGTGTGTGAAAGGGTACCTCATGTACCTTGCACATGTACCCCTGCACCTTTTACCGTCCAAAAACAATGTGCGTTATATTAACTGGAGACGGGTTGAGCACTAGGACCAAGCGGAAAACGGCTGCTCAAGCTGAAGCCTGTTTCCCTTTAGACCGCCCACAAGCTCATCAATTGGCTCTGTCGTTTCTTGCCCCGCTGTTTGAAAGTTAATTGCCCAGGAGTCGTGTTCACCTGCCACTGTAAGTTATTGACATGTTGGCCGTTTGAATCTGTGTTTGGAAGCTTTGGATGAGCTGATGATGTTGAAATGTTAATAGTTAACATTTTGCTTCTTATCTCAGAACTGTTAATACTGCCATCAGTCAGAAGTCACCGAAATAGCCATTTCCATCAAAATACATCACCCAAAACTTCTCTCAACCACCTCAAACTGCAAACTTTAGTTTCTCGAATGAGGCTTTCTACTACATTTCGTCGTATTGCTGTGAGGATTTGATTGCATTCATCAACGACCCGACCATCCCCAACTCCTCCCAGAAGTAGTGGATGTTAGCAGAGAACACAGATGCACTGCTCAGCAGCTCAGTGCCAGGCTTTATACCTGTCTAACCCACAGCTGGCATTAGGCATGCTGCTAATCTGCTCCTCTTCTATTAGTAGTCCTTCTCTACAGGGACTAGACAAGCTGTGTGCATGGATTTGTACAGCTTAAAGTATCCATTCAGTCAGGCTGGTACTGTACTGTCATTATGCCTCAGTGTATGTGCTCCTCAGGATGGAGATGTCTGATGTGTGATGCCTTCTTCGCATAAGGTAATAACAGTGCTGCGAGGCTGCGCATGAAAATGGGGGATGAACGTAGGCTCAGCTAGAGACAAATGCTTGACAGGATAATAAAGATGTTGCGCTTTAAAGCCCACTATGATGAAGCGCTCAGGTTGGTCCAATATCGCCACCTAGTGTCCTGTCTCTCGTTCAGTTTCCAATTCAAACAGGGCTGGAATTAAGGCCGTCGTCACCAGCTGGGCTAATTGGGATGTCACAGAGCCTTTTATATCAGGAACAAATACAGCTTTGAATACAGATGTGACCTCAGTGTCACTACTGGAGTGAAAACAGTGTCAGGACTAGAGGACCAACACAAACTGTGCTGAGCTGCTGTCTCTGACAAGGTAGTGAACAGTGAGTGGTCTTTAAAGTCAACACACACTAACACACCACCACCACATCAGTGTCTGTGGTTTATTATCTCCAGGCACAGTGGCCATAGACCTGCACGACTCCAGTGACAGCAGTCCAGAGGGCTCCGGGCCTGCGGGGGTGGGCGGGGTCAGCGGTGGGCATGGCGGTGTCCGGGTTGAAGCAGGAGTCAGCAACACTCTGTCTCTGCCTGCCGGGGAGTCGGCGGAGGAGAGGAGGCACAGCATTGCCCCTGTGCTGGAGTACGGAGACGGGGTACACAGCCCCACCTTCGACCTGCTGGGCGACCAGTCTGAGGACGAGGGCGGAGAGGAGGGAAAAGAGGAGGAGGAGGAGGGCACGGGAGGAGAACAGAAGGGCCAGTGGTGGGGAGCGCAATGCGAGTGAGTAACTGACCCAAAACAGCAGTCATGGTCATGAACTCAACATTGTCCAGGAGTGTTGATTTCCATATAACCCTACTCTATAAGACCATGACTAATGAGACTTATAATGAGGAAACACTACTGACACTGAAGACTAGGCTTAAAGGTTACTTTCACTGTGTTTACTCTACACCAGGTGGGTGAAAGGCTATCCACTGAACTCTCCATACATTGGTAGTTCTCCTGCACTCTGCCATCTCCTGCAGGAGAAGATGCCTTTTTGCTGCCTCCGCCTTGATAAGGTAATCGTTCTCTTCTAACATGTTCTCCAAAGTACGGCATAACAACCAAGAAAATACCAAACAGCGCAGCGCACCACTCTGAAATGATGCTTATAGCAGCAGTGTTATTCACAGCTGATCCAGCCGGTGCACTTTAGTCATCTTCTCGGCTAAATATCCAGACTTCCAAGACTCGAGAGTACTCAATCAAAGAAGAAGAAGGTTTCAATAAAACTTAAAACCAATAGTAAGAGAGTCTTAATTGTGTTGTTAAATCGGCTAAACAGTTATAAGGTATATACAAGTATATTATTATTATTAGTAGTAGTATTAATAGTAATATTTTATTATATATAATGTAAGACAGTGAGAAAAAATTTTTTTTTCCCTATTTGTAACAATAATTACTGTTGCCATACCATAGCAACCTTGTAGCAACCACCTCCGATACCATAGAAACTTCTTAGCAACATCATAACATTCACTTAGCAACCATAGCAACCAGCTGGTATACCCCAGCAACTGCCTAGCAACACCATCGTAACCCCCTGGAATACCATAGCAACTGCCTAGCAACCACATAGAAATCACTCAGGAACATCATAGCAACCACCGAGGAACATCATAGCAACCACATAGCAACATCATAGAAGATACTTAGCAACGACTTAGCAACCATTTAGCAACATCATAGCAACCACATACACTCTTCCAAAGCAATCATATGTTTAGTTTGTGATTCGTGCAGGTTTCTACTGGATCCGTGTACCAAGTCACTATGTCTAGTTGCATCGGCCAGGACTTATCTATATTATTGTAAAAGAACCCCAAACTCCCGTGTACATTTAATCTAATCTGAATAGAGCTTTAATCATACAGTCTGGCTTTAAAAACACGATATCACACAATGTGTCATTTTACTGGCATCATCTCTCACAGTCTGATGTAACAGTCCCATAAGACCACTGAAATCACAGAGTGTACACCCGGCTTTGGGAACTTACCGTGTTAGATATCTCAGTCTTTGACAAGTCTAGGGCTGCTGTAAGATTCAGAATTTACTCTGTAAGCTCTGGATTTGATTAACAGGGTCTTGGAAGGGTAGTGTTAAACCACTTCACGTTTGAATGTGATCTCATCTTTCTAAGAGTTGTACTGTATATAGTATTTTATTAAAGCTCTTTTCAGTCTCTGCTTTTCTCCTCCCTGACCAGGCGTGTCACCACATGCCCTACGAGGATGCCCGCTCTTACGGCTTTAAGAACAAGCTGATAATCGTGTCTGCTGAGAGTGCAGGTAATGGCCTCTACAACTTCATCGTGCCACTGCGGGCCTATTACAGACCCAGGAAAGAGCTCAACCCTATAGTGCTGCTGCTGGAGAGCATGTGAGTGACCCAAAGCACAAAACAAGTCGCAACAAAACAGCCGTCTAAACCTCTGTCCTCATAACGACCTCATATCATCCTTTAGGAAGGAGTCAGTGTATCATCAAATGTATCACTACCCACTGTGACTGGCTTCACTTCAGTCGTGTTACTTTGATTCTAAAACAAAACAAAAGCAAAACATCTGGCTTAACATTCTATTACAGTTTTATTCAAAATGTGCATATTTTAATAAACTCAAACTAAACTCATATTTCAGTTTTGCATGCCAATAAAAAATATAAATAATGTGTGGCCACAACTTAATAAGACTTAAGTCATGGCCACTATGTATTAATGCAGGGGAACGCAATCATAATTCATGACCATGACTAAGTAAGAATGATCTAGTTCCCATACATGAAGTCATGGCCACAATTTAATAATCTTGTTTCAATGCATTACTAAGTCATTAGAATCTCATTCCCATACATTAAAAAGTCATGGCCTTGACCTAATTATCTTGTTCCCATGCATTAATAATTCATGGACTTGACTTAATTATCTCATTCCTATGTATTAATGAGTCATGGTTATGACTTATTAATCATACTCCCATACTTTATTAAGTCATGGTCATGATTTAATTATTTTGTTCCCATGCTTTATTAAGTCATGGCTATGATTTCATAATCGTTTGCCATACTTTATTAAGTCATGGCAACACATTAGAATCTTGCACCCATGCTTTATTAAGTAATGGCCACAGTTGCATTATCTTGTTTCCATGCATTAATAAGTCATGGCCATGACTTAATTATCTTGTTCCCATGCCATGTTAAATAATGGCCATGACTTTATCTTGTTACCATACTTTATTAAGTCATGGCAACACATTAGATTCTTGTTACCATGCTTTATTAAGTCACAGCCATGACTTATTAATCTTGTTCCCACACTTTATAAAGTCATGGTCAAAATTTAATGGTCGCAATTTAATATTTTTTGTACAGTTCAACATTATACTTAAAAATAAATTCAGGAATGTGATCTGAGTAACTGTTTACACTATTTTAATAACATTAAATGGGGTAATTCTTAAATGAAAAAATAAAATGAGCTTGTATGTACTTTGCTGAATACTCTCTTAACTGATTTTGATGAATTGATCTGCTACCTGCTACACAAATAAATAACGTGGAGAAGTGAGCTGTGCTTCTTGGCTCAGCGTCCACCTCGTTCTGAGACAGATGTGCTCGTCTCACTGCAGTGGCTTGCATTTATTATTATGAAATCTAGCCTGTGCTTTGGTCGTGATGGTTAAGCGATGCAGGCCGGTAATGCAATCAAACGCAATAAAGCTGTGAGTCATACGCTTGTTGTTCTCCGTTGTCTGACTGCAGGCAGGATTTCATAGCACAATGTCCCAGAGCCTCAGCAGGTGATTCTGTCACTTTTGAGACAATTTGATCAGAAATACTGAGCAGAAAGACATCAGGGCATAGCTTAAGTCACTTTGCACCAGAGATTTGATGATCAGATGTATTTATTTATTTATTTTTGAATCGGCTGTGGTTCTGGAGAAGCTGCCAGGGCCTGAGCTGATCTGCACTATTTTAGAATACAGAAATAAAAGCCTCGATGGACTCAGTGTGTAAAGTGAGAAATATACTTGTTCTTGGCTTCTTCACTTCGAACCCCACAAGTTACAGATAAACCTGAAGACCGCAGCTGTGTCGAGGTGTAGAAAAATGCAGTTTAAACTCTTTTAATCACATCATAGATACTCGCGTTTCTTCATAATGGAGTCCACATTCTGCTTCTTCAGAACTGCAAAGCTAGCATTGCTAACACAAGAACTCGGTAGTCACCCAAACTGCCCATTCTGTTTCCAGGTCTCACTGAAGGTCTCACCAACAGTGCTGGAGAGCTTTAAGTTTCACCTTCAACCCAAATCTAGAACTTCTGAAGGCAGTAACTAGAGTTCTGCCATAAAAATTCAGGAAGAGGATATTAGCAGAGAGGTTAATTATTAGGGTCTTAGGCGTAGGACCCGTCCCCAACCGAGGTCTGCAGCATTCTGTCTACAGCAGATACTGCTGGATAGGTGGACGGCATGGGTGGAGTAACCCCTTTTGGCAACAGGACCTGGACCAACCTGGTGGTGGTGGGGAGGAAGGAGGATGGTGTTGATGCGTTAGCGCCTGCAATCAATAAAACAGAAACAAAATGCTTCCTGTTAAAGTTGAGAAGTAGCTCATGATTGGCCAGGAAGCCGAATGAATGAGTGATGTAGTGCTGTCTTAGATAAGCACCAAAACATTTTTTTTGCAGAACTTCGGCTTCCGCTTTCATGGAAATGAATTAGGGCTGAAGCTAAAGTCTGTAGGAAGGTAAAGCACAGTTGGTGACCACTGGACTAGTTGGCATGATGTATGAAACTTCATGAATTAATTAACAGCTACTTCAGACAGCAGCAGGGCTGCTTGAAGACTGATCTTGTACCATATTCCTTCATATATATGATGGTCATTGTCTCTAAAGCTGATTAATTAATAAAGTTGTTGAACGCAGCTTTCAGCTTTATAGATGCCTTATTTAAGATCTGGATGCGGCTTCAGACAGCAGCAGGCCTGGTTGAAGACTGATCTTGAATCAGAATGACATATTTATTATAATTATTACTAAAAATGATTCTACATCAGTTGCTTAGTTTAAGTTGTTGAACTCAGCTTTGCTTGTTTACATTCTGGATGTGGTTAACTATGCTACTTTGATGACTATTAAGTTCTGAGATTAAAGTAATGAGTGGAAATTAGCACTTTTTAAGAAATGGTAAATAAAATGATCCAAATGCAGGTTCTCTTTACTTTTTATCTGACTGAAGTTTTAAGTCAAATTTATGCAGCAACTCAGAAAATTCTAAAGGTTTCTCAAACTTTCAAACATCACTAATCTGCACCTGTTCTGTTATTTATATGTGTGTATTTATTTATTTGTTTATCAGACCTGAAGCAGACTTCCTTGAGGCGATCTGCTGGTTTCCCATGGTCTTCTACACTGTGGGCTCCATTGACAAGTAAGAGATGCCTCAGGCCTTCTCTGCACTCATCTGAATTCTTCATTATGCTGTTCATTTTAAAATGCTGTATCTCAGAACCTCTGACTTTCTGTGTTTACGTGCAGTCTAGATAGTCTCCTGCGTTGTGGAGTGACGTTTGCCGACACCATGGTGGTGGTGGATAAGGAAAGCTCTATGATCGCAGAGGAGGACTACATGGCTGATGCCAAAACCATTGTGAATGTACAAACCCTCTTCAGGTATAGCTCTAGCAAAGGGACCCATAATCATAGGAAATGAACTTTTCCTCAGTGCTACTACCCCAGTTGGTGGAGATCTACCCACCTTCAGGCCCAAGTTTTACTTTTAGGGTCCTATTATATTGGCAGTACTGCTCTACAGGGACTAGAAAAGCAGTGTGGCTCTATGTTAGCAATGTGTGCTAACATTCATTGATTAGAAGCAGTGTCCACAAACTTTTTGACATATAGGGTAGAAATTCACAAACGTTTTACAATGACTTACAGAAAGACACAGCACACGTAAATACACTGAAATAGCACACGTAATCACACTGGCATGAACAAACAGGGCTGTGTGTTTTGACAAGACAGGTGCTAAGTATCATGAGAGGATGCCATAACACAAAAGTAAACAAAGGCACATGGAGACAAGATGGGACAGATGGCACACAGGCAAAACGGAAACAGAACACACATGACTGAGGTGTTTCATCTCCTATCCAAATCTAAAACACCTCATTATGCTAATCAAGAACTTCTAAAAGCTATAATTAGATGTATCAAGTGAGATCAGTTAGCTAAAGTCAAAGGAAGGTAGCAGGGTTGGAATTGTTGATGTGTTTTAGGACATATTGTGAATTACTGTGAATTATAAAATGAGTAAAACATCATTAATTCATTAACAGCCACTTCAGACAGATAGAAGATAGTGTTCCTAGCAGCTAAGTGCAGACTGAATGAGCTCAGCAGAGATGAGATAAGCAGGTTAGCATAGCACGTCAGGGCAATTAAATCACATGACTAGTTCAAAACAAAGTCACAAACAGCATCATGGTCAGTGTCAGTCGAAAGTGCTGCTCTATGCTAGCTTTTATTTGAGGTTGATAGACCACCCTTAAAAAAAGTACCATGGTACTACCATTATAGTAAAAAAATGTTTTACTATGCACACAGCTACGTGCGTAACTAGGGTGATCAAATCACATGACTGTTTACTAAAAAGTACCATGGCACTAGTAGTAAAAAAGCACCATTAATTTTTTACCATTGATTTTTTATGTTGTGCTTTTACATAAGGGCAAGTAAAAATGTAGACATGATCATTTCAATCTGATTTAAAAACTCATTACACAGCTTTATAGAAATTAAGTTGCAAGCTAGTTTGATGCTAGCTAGCATGTTGTATGCCTAGCTGGATTTTTAACCATTGGTTTTAAAGAATTATGTTATTGTCACACTACTATAATAGTATGCTCTTACAATTGTACTTTTTATTAAGAGCAAGAAAAATGGAGATATGATCATTTAAAAAGAAAAGAACTCAGTAAACAACTTTATAGAAATTAAGTTGCAAGCTAGTTTTCCGCTAGCATGTTGTATGCCTAGCAGCTTTTTGTCATTGGTTTTAAAGAATTGTGTTTTTTGGCACACTACTATGACAGCATTACAATTTATCTTTTTATAAGTGCAAGTAAAATGTAGATATGATCATTTTAATTTGCTATAAAAATTCAGTACGCAACTTTATAGAAGTTAAGCTGCAAGTTAGTTTGGTGCTAGCTAGCATATTGTATGCTTAGCGGCTAAATGCATAAGACTGTGGTGAACAAATCACATGATCACAGCATGGAAACAAAGAAACATTGATTACCATCAACTGCAGTCCAAAGTGCTGGTTTAAAACTCTATGCTAGTTTTAGTTTGATGTTAATAGACCAAGTAAAAATGGAGACATGCTCATTTAACTTCCCCATATGAATCCGTACATATAAAATATTTGGTTCCTATGAAGGTACAGCAGAAGACAACGATACTATGTCCTAAATCACAATAATTAGTCTGTGAGACTTTAACTAAGATCTGGATGTGGTGAGATGCCACTATACAACCTTATGGAAATGGAAGTTTGCTGTTAGCTAGCTTGTTGTATGCCTCGTTGCTAAGTGCAGCCTGAACGAGCCCAGCAGAGACAAAACATCCAGCTGGGCAGAGCACCTGTTTGTGTTTACTGTACTGAAATGAATAGATCTTTTTTAGCTGCTGAGAGAATATGGTCTGTCTGCTGGTTTGTTCCCACAGGCTTTTTCCAGCTCTGAGCATAATTACTGAACTCACTCACCCCGCCAACATGCGCTTCATGCAGTTCAGAGTGAAAGACCACTACTCACTCGCTCTGTCCAAACTGGAGAAGGTTAGTCTGACCACCAACACACACGTCTACAAGCTCCTCTCATTCTAATCAATAAACATATCTTCATATGAGTGAATGTTTTCAAATATATGAAGAGTAAACGCCCCGTTTAAGAGGTTAAGTGCACTTTGATCTCAGGTTTAAGCAAAGTGAGACTGGTATGTATGAATTTCATTCTTTCACGTCCCAAAAGCTAGCTTCAGTAGCCGAGGAGCAGAACGCCAAAGCCTCCGCCTTTGGTCATTACCCGTGTCAGGGCGATCCAGTCCCTATAGATTAGATTAGAATTGAACCACAATATTTAACCCATCCATGCAGTGAAACACACACACACGAGTGACCATAGCGGTGGCCAGCCCTATCCATGGCGCCCAGTGAGCAGATGAGGGTTAGGTGCCTTGCTCAAGGGCACACCCCTGCCCAGGGATCAAACCAGCGACCTTCCGGTCACAAAACCAGATCCCTAACGACCAGGACATGACTGCCCCCTATGCAAATGAAGCAGGAGCTTGGTTTGCATTCCCGGCAGTAAGTCAGACTGGTTTCCAGTTGAGGTTGTATTTCACCATGGCTGCCTTTTTGTCACCGATTCTGTTCATACTTTTTATGGACAGATTTTCTCAGCGTAGCCAAGTGGCAAAAGGTGTCCTGTTTTTGTCAAGGTGTCGATTCCACATCTGCTTTTTGTGGATGATGTGGTCCTGCTGGCTTTTTCAGTCTAACCCTCACCTGGTCATGAGCTTTGGGTAGTGACCAAAAGAAGTGACCAAGAGAAGTGACAAGCAGCTGAAATTAGCTTTCTCCGCAGGGTGTCCGGGCTCTCCCTTAGAGAGAGGGTGAAGAGTTTGAACATCCAAGACTCAGAGTAGAGCTGCTCCTCCATATCAAGAGGAGCCAGTTCAATCAATCAATCAAAATGTATTTATATAGCGCTTTTTACAATGGACATTGTCACAAAGCAGCTTTACATAATTAGTATCAGACAATTTGAATCTAAGCCCGATGTGAGCAAGCCGAAGGCAACCGTTGAAGTGGTTCGGGCACCTGGTTAGGAATCCTCCTGGATGCCTCCCTGGTGAGGTGTTCCAGGAATGTCCAGCTTGGAGGAGACCCCGGAGAAGACCCAGAACATGCTGGAGAGATTATATCATCCCATATGAGCTAGAAGAGGCGTCTGGGGAGAGGGACGTCTGGTCTATTTTGCTTGGGATTACGGATCCAGATCTTTTTAAACACTAAAAGAAAAAAATCACTATACAAAATCACCGAAATCACTATACAACCCCCTTTCTATACTATACATAGAGAATTTGGAAGTAATCAGTTAAAGCTGGGACACCTGTAGACATTGATTAAACAAAGCTTTAATTGATTCTCTTGCTGCAAACCTACTGTAAGCTGCTAACCAATGTCTTGTTCTCTGAATATTTAAACTTTATCTTTATACGATTTGAAGTTATTCACTGGATTTGAACTTCTTAAATGACCAGAAGAGGGGGATGTTCTAAAACGTCTGAGTTCTCCTGTAGCTGGTGTAAACTTGTTGGTTTTGACCTTTACTTGTGTGTGTTTTACCTGTATGTGTTGACCCTGCAGAAAGAGAGAGAGAGGGGCTCTAACCTGGTCTTCATGTTCCGATTACCCTTCGCCGCCGGAAAGGTGTTCAGTGTCAGTATGCTGGACACTCTGCTGTATCAGGTACCAGTAAGCCAGTCATTGATACCGAGCTCATCTCTTTCTCCATGATTCTGCAGAAGCACTGCAGCTCTGGGTGCTAATGCATTTAGGACAGAAAGTGATACACGTTGGCAACATGTTTAGCATCCTGAAGTGATGTCTGTCGTTTGTGTGTCATAGTCCTTTGTGAAAGACTACATGATCTCCATTACCAGACTGTTGCTGGGACTGGACTCCATGCCTGGCTCTGGTTTCCTCTGTGCCGTGAGTACCACCTCAGATTTCACCTGCACACTGCATGACAAAACGTCCAAAAACACAGTGCTGCAATAATTAGATAATCATAAACTTATAATACTGCATGTTCAGAAGTATGGTGTATTATATAAACCATACTGACCAAGTATTGTTGCTCAATATAGCTTATAGCTGAAAAATATTTAATTTGAAGTTTGAGTAAATTCTTTAAAAAATTATTGAAATATGTCAATTTACATGTATTTAATGTAAAATTGAATAAATGATGTAAATACAGTGGAACCTTGACTTACGAGTGAATCAACTTACGAATTTTCCAAAATACGAGCCGTCGCTTGTTAGATTTTTTGCTTAATGACGTGAGCCTAGACCTGAGTTATGAGCGAGCATGAGTGAGTGCCAAGATCAGTGGTGAGAAGAAGAGGTGAAGCATTTGCGCTGTGTAACGACACTTACCTCACTCGTTTCCTGTTTTGAAAGGAAGAAAGAAACTTCCTTGGAAAGGATTTTATCGAAACGCCCTTCCAGTGAAAGTAAGGAAAGTGTTGCAAAAAAGGCAAAGGTCAGCGAAGAAGAAGTGAAAATAATTAAAAAGTAGTTATTAAGTTTAGTGATAAAGTGTACCATAGTGTGTAAGTTACATTTAGCAATAAATTTTAGCATTAAGTGTGTAGCGAATAAGTTAAGCAACAGAGCACGAAATGAAAAACTCCGCCAGCATCTTCCTCTGACCTTCAAGGTACAATCTCTTTTATTATGTATTATTATTTTAGATATTTATATTAGTATATTTTTCTTATTTAAAATCACATAACAAATAAATGGGTGTTGTTTTTGGGGGGCTGGAATGAATTAATAGCATTTCAGTTCATTTTCATCAGGAAATTGAATTTGATATACGAGCAGATTGAGTTACGAGCTCCGTCACAGAACTAATTAAACTCGTAAGTCAAGGTTCCACCATATATAACTTTTTTTTAATATTTAAATTTTTGGAGATGCACTAGTAATAATGGTGACCATTTCTTTAATTGTGAATATGATGGTAATGCTGATGGTAATGATCATAATGGTTATAATGATCATGATGGTGATGAACATCAGCCACAAAACAGGATATAAACAGAGTGCAGTGAACAGTAAAGACAGCTGAATGGTTCCCTGCCCTCCAATATTCACCATCATAATAATGATGATTATGGTGATAATGGTGGTGAATGTGATGAGTTAGATCCTGATGGTAATCGTTTATATGGTCATAATGATGACAGGATTGTGGGAAGATGATGATAATGGCTATGGTCATGACTGTGATGAGACTTGTGAATGTAATGATGATAAAAGTGGTGATGATGGTCATGATCATGAAGGAAATGACTGTGATGGTGTTCATGTTGATGATGACTGTGATAATGATGGTCACTGCGGTGATGATACTGTTATGATGATGATGATGATGATGATGATGACAGTGATGATGATTGAAATAATGTGCATTTGACTAAACCTAGAAGTGAGAATTGCATTTTGACTTCTGTATGAAAGCAGCCGTCTTGCTGATGATGATGATGATGATAAATAATAATATGAATTTTAGATGAAAATCACAGAAGAAGACCTGTGGATCCGCACGTATGGCCGCCTCTACCAGAAACTGTGCTCGTCTACAGGAGACATCCCCATCGGCATCTACCGCACAGAGGCTCATAAACTGCCTGTGTCAGAGGTACAAACACAAGCACTGCACTAGTACAACAGAGCCATCAGTGTTACATCAGGATAAACCCTATTGTAGAGTCATCATGGCAATGATGCCACACTTACATATGGCCCCCTGTTCAAGCTATAGCACTAAAGTACCTGTGAGTACTGAAGTTGTAAGATGTGTCGTTCCTGCAGACAGTAGTAGAGTTACAGTGATTAAATATGGCTAGAATTGCTAAAAATAGCATTAACATGGTAGTTTTGCAAAGAATATGTGATTTAAATGGTCTTTATATTTAACACTACTACTGTATGTTTGTAGTTGACAGATTCATTATTTCATTACTGTAGCCACAACATTAAAACCAGTTTGCTCAGTTGATGGGTGTTGCTCTCTTTCAGTCTCAAGTGTCCATCACGGTGGAGGATTATGAGGACACTCGGGAGCCTCGGGAGCCCCTGCTGTGCCGCTCGGGCCCTCACCGTAACTCCACCTCCTCCGAGCCGCCCTCGTCCTCGTCGTCCTCCTCCCACGCCTCGGACCACCCTCTCCTCCGGAGGAAGAGCATGCAGTGGGCGCGGCGACTCAGTCGTAAGGGTGGACGAGGTCCCAGCGGAGCCAAAGGGCCTGGCAGCGCCGCTGAGCGCATCAGCCAGCAGAGGCTCAGCCTCTTCCGCCGCTCTGAGAGACAAGAGCTTAACGCCCTCGTCCGCACACGCATGAAGCACCTGGGCCTATCGCCATCTGGATTCAGTGAGTGTGTGTGTGTGTGTGAGCTACACATGTTGCCTCTGGTTGCTGGGGAAGCTGCACAGTGCTTGTGTTGTCACTCATGCACCATTGCTTTATTGAAACACATTAACAGACTAACACACATGACTGCTCCGTCCTTTGCTCTTTGTTCACTCTGAATGCTTTTAAACGTGTTTCTTTCCATCTGAACACAATTAGCTCCTCTGGTTTCACCCACACATCAGATATTATTCTAAAGCATGTCATCTAATATCAATATTAAGAAATTTTGAATTAGATGTCTTTTTTGGAAGTTAGAGCTTTTTGATGTCGTTCATTTTTGTAGCTGTAAAATTTAGCCAAAAAACTTACATCTGCTGTCATTTGGAGGCAAAGAAGTCTATGATAGAGGGCCTTCACTCCACCCATGTGGATCACACACTGCATGTGGGGCCCCTAAAAGTCTCCACCGCTACCCTACCCACAGCGTTTGTGCTTAGGGTACCTAAATGCCTTGCGTCTGCCACGGCTCTGCCATGATATGAAGCAGAGTGCAGATCTCTTCACCAAGTCCACTCATTTTGCCCAACTGGACACCTCGAATTTATCCCACTTATACCCCAGTTGCCACACAGTCATGACAGTGCTGTGCATGTGTTATGGCTTCCCCAAGGGGGCATGGCCAAGGTGACCAAGTGCTAGCTTTGGCAGGGAGAAAGCATCCCATAGTCACGCACCAAATACATAACCCAAAATAGTCAAACTAAGCCCACCCAACACTATATTCACTGGCAGATTACTTTACTTTGCAGTTAAGGCCTTTTAGCCCCCTCATGTCAGCTCAGGCGCTTCATTGTCTATAGGCTCTCTTCTCACTGAGAACTTTTTAAGCTTGTTCTGGAGCCTCACCCCTAGAGGCGCGGCTCCGACCAAGGTGAGGAGCCAGTCTGTTGTCCCTACCTTCATACAAACATAAACAAAATAAGCAAATGATAACGAGGCAGCACGGTGGTTAGCACACTCGCTTCTCAGCTCCCAGGTTGGAGCTCCCATCTGGGTGGAGTTTCCATGTTCTCCACGTGTCCGTGTGGGTTTCCTCCCACAGTCCAAAAACATGGAGGTCAGGTGAATTGAGTACTCTGAATTGTCCTTGTGATTGTGTGTGTCCAGTGATGGATGGGCATCCTGTTCTGGGCTTGGCTAGGATAGTGTCCTGCACCTGGTGAAGCAGTAAGGGACTCACCACCACCCTGTTCAGGACACGATAATGGATAAATAAATGGTAAACAACAACTATTAGCTGTTGTTGTAGCTTCTCTGTCACAGGTGGTCCATCAATCAGATTCCAGAACATTGATGAGCATCAACTCTTCAGCTCCTCAGGAATTACACACTTCCACAAACATGTGAAAATCAGACTCCATGTCATTGTGGGTCATATTTCCCAATAACTTAAAGCCATATTTCTTTAATTTATATACGTTTAGTTACTTTTAAGACTTTGTTTTAGGTCATATTTCTGCAGAAATCTAGAAAATTCACACTGTAAAGCATGAAAAGGTCTGATCTCGGTCAGTCTGTGCTATAGGTTCAGTCTTGTATTGTTCTGTTGTCCTCTGCCTGCTCTTGCTGTTGGTGTGCACTCCAGACTGGATTAGGCTCTGTTTGTTCTCTCTTTGTTTACTTTACCTGTCTGATTTCATTCCTGATTGGCTGTGAGCTATAGGCCGTGTCAGACTCTGTGCTCTCTGTTTGCATGTCTGGTGTAAGATGGGATGACAGACCAGGGCAACAGGCTCTCCTACATCCTCATCAACCCTTCCCCCGACACACGACTCGAGCTGCATGATGTTGTGTAAGTAAATAAAAATACACACATTCATTTAACAGCCCAAAAATCTCATTTATACACTCAGAACTATGTTTGTTTATTTGTAAAACAAATGTAAAACATTTTTGTCTAAAAATGTGAGTTATAATAAAATTTTAAAAAATTAGATTCAGTATGTTTGTAAAGCCTTGATTACATTTTGAGGTGTTTGTATATTTTTTAGTACATTATTTAATATTTAAAAGCTTATTTTTGTAAACACACTTGAAATATTTAAAAAAAACATCTAAAAAAATTTTTTGGTTAAAATATTTAATCAGTTATGCATGATATATTGGTTGCTAATTTATTATTTGTTAATAGATTAACTAAATTATTGTTATTGGACAATATTGAGAAATTGTGGCTAATAATTGCAGCTAAAAATGTGTTTTATTTTTAGTAGTACAGTAAAGATTTTCATTTTTATTGACAGTGTGTGTAAAACTTTGCCCTATTCACTATATAGTGCACTGACTTTGTTGTTGTGTCCATAAACAGAATATCCAGTGCAATATAACAATCCCACAGTGCACCACAATAGTGTACCTTCTTTGAGCAGGATTACTGAGTGATGATGGTAGTCTGAGATAAATTTATTTACATTTAACCATCTCAGTTATAGGCCTTAAAATATAATCTACCATCATCATTTGGTATAATCCTATATAGGCCTTTATAGCTTATATTTATAACTTATCTGAGGAGGATTATACTGCGTGACGATGGTAGTCTGAGGTCAGTTTATTTGCGTTTTACCTGAAGACATCACTGGCAGTAAAAGGTTATGTAGGTAAGCAGTGTAAGCGACATCCATCACGTTTAATCCAAGTTATCCGTTTTATTGATTCTTAGTTAAGCTGAACATTATGTGACCACAGTTGAGTTAAAAACACTTACCAAGCCCTGAAAATAAATACCGACAGTGCATGTTTCTGTTCTCCAGGTATTTGATCAGGCCTGATCCTCTGTCTCTGGTGCCCAGCCAGGGCAGCGGTCGCAAGACCAGTGCAGTCAGGACAGAGGGCCTCAGGTTTGACACGCAGGACAGCACCCACCTGTGACCAGACACCAGCACAAATACACAACTACACCACAGCCTGGAAGTGTGTGTGCGT
This sequence comes from Crenuchus spilurus, assembly GCA_036984385.1. Classification (NCBI taxonomy): domain Eukaryota; kingdom Metazoa; phylum Chordata; class Actinopteri; order Characiformes; family Crenuchidae; genus Crenuchus; species Crenuchus spilurus. Next base: position 48,202 of record BRDA01007062.1, read on the forward strand.
GTGTGCGTGTGTGTGTGTGTGTGTGTAAGTTTGTAAAAGAGTGAAAGTGAGAACAAGAACTAAAGAAAAACGGACTGTGAACTGAGACTCTGACAGCTATTTCTTTTCTATCTGGAGGACTGGCACATGCATGGACCTTTTACAGCGCTCGTTTCATTTATTTATGCATTGTTTTTAGTTCTCTCTTTTCTTTTCTTTTTTTTCGATGCAAGGGAGCTGAGGCCACATAAGTGCATTTAAATAACTCTGTACTTTGTATTAGTCTCTTTGTGCATGTGATGAATGTATGTTAAATAGCCAACACTGCCAATCTTAACCTGGACTGCCAAAGGAACACTTTGCCAAATGTACATTGAGGGGGAGTATTTTTAACCCTTTGTCTCTCAGTCCATGTCTGTTAGCTGCTCTGCAGATTGTTTTGTGTGTTTACACCTGTGACAGGACTATCTTCTGTTTGAGAATTTGATATGGTCTTCAGCTCCCTGACGAACCTGCTTACCAACAGCACGGCGGGCCAAACAAGCGCATTAACCAGGCACTGGACCAAAAGCGTGAACTTCAGTCTTTTCCCCGCACTCTCCATGGCATCTGTTTTGTTGTTCTCAGAGGAGACTGCTGGAACAAGCCTTCTGTCTTCGACAACTTGTTTTAGACGTCGTAGTCACTGAACAAAACGCATCATTTCTGTGTTTCTGTGTTCTCAGTGTTTGCATTGATGTTTATTTGGATGTTTGTTTGTTTACCTCACTTAGTCACGTTCCCTAGCCTGTCGATTTTGTCCTCTGTCAGTTGAGTATATCGTTGGCGTGCATGTGGAGTAGCCTGCATTCAGATGCAGGGTTTTAAAGGACGTTGGACTAGCCATATAAACTGACCGCTTTGTGCTCCTGCTGCACCGGGCTACTGCTGCCTTCATTCAGTGCCATTCACACAATAAAATGATGAAAATCAAAGCACTGCCTTGTGTGCTCTTCATTAAATGGCGAACATCTGACCTCTGACCATTTGGGTTTACAAAATGACTTGATGTGTTTGATTACACACTGCCTGGCCAAAATAAATTTGGATTTAACTACGCAGATAAGTAAGAGCCTCCCATTGGATAATTACTGCATGGGTGATTATGTTTCCACTGTCAACAAGTTATTTAACCCAAAGTGACGCAGTGAGTAGCTTTTAATTTGTTAAACAACCCTATCGAAAGACGTTAAGATGTTAATCTGCTTCAGAAAGGTCAAATTATTGGCATCAAGCAGAGAAAACATCTAAGGGGATGTTTAAACTACTAAAATCTGGTTAAGGAGAGAAGGCAACAAAATGAAGGGGGGGGTTAAGAAAAGTAAGTAATGGAGGAAAGAATCAAAGAAAGACAGAACAAAAGGAAAAAAAGATAAAGAGGGGAAACAAGGGAAGAACAATAGTAGAGAACTAATGAAACAAGGGTGAAAAGGAAGGCATTAATGATGAAATAAAGAATTATAGAATGGCTGATGCAAGATGCAAAAAAAGAGAAAGAAAAGAAAGAAAAAAACTAAATAAATTAAAATAAATGATGGAAATAATTAAGCACATGAATGATAGAAGGAATGTGGAAAAGAATGAAAGAATGAATGATTAAGAACTGTCTTAACGCATTACTAAAAAGTGGAAAGACTGGAAGTAAATTTTTTAAATGATCGTGATTGGCGGTTGCTTAAACGTTTGGTGAAATCACATCGTAGGAAAAAAACAGTAGAACTCAGGTGTACGTTTAATAGTCAGAGAAAGAGCATCTCCACACACACAATGCAAAGGAAACTCAAGGGATTGGAACTAAACAGCTGTGTAGCCTTAAGAAAACCACTTTTCAGTGAGATTAACCTGCAAAAACGGCTTCAGTTTGCTAGGGAGCATAAAGATTGAACTCTGGAGCAATGGAAGTGGTCTGATAAGTCCATATTTACCATGTTCCAGAGTGATGGGCTCATCAGGGTAAGAAGAGAGGCGGCTAAAGTGATGCACCTATCACCTTGAGGTTCTTTGTAGTCTAATATCTCCTAGATATAAATGTGCATAGTGGACCTTTAAGTTAGGGTTAGGGTTGTGTTTCTAAATAATCGGCCAATTAGTAGAAGTTCAACTTCCTGTAAAAGTGAATTATGCATTTATTATGAAGGTAATTATATTAACAAATGCAGTATCACTTGAATATTACAAGTCACGGGTTTTCCCCGACTGAGGTTTCCCAGGTGGCTTTATTTTTGCTGAAAAAACTGCAATTGCCCTTTACCCTCCATTCTTGTTCATACACCCACACTCTACTCAAAAGACTGCTCTCTCGTTGCACTGAGAGTGTCTTTGTGTGGCTGTCAGACGTTTTCAGGCTGTGGTGATGAATAGGAATATTGGCCCAGATTGAAGTGGATGGGTGGAAGTGGCTAACGCACTGTGCTCTTACACTCGAGGTTCAGCCAGAGAGCACATGACTCATCATTACACCCATAATGACACTCCAGTTAGTACTTGCAATTATTATTAGTTACAATTAGTCTCAGTTATCTCTCTGTCTAGACCAAATCTGTACATGACATCAAACCTCCACAGATCTCTCCTGAGAGTCACGGCCGGACTACCATCTTGACTGGAAAATGCGTACAGGATGATCTGGACTCACCGGTTATAATACATTTACCTGTGTAAGCATATATACACTGCATCAGTGGCCTGTGGGGCCTAGTTGGACCTCTGTTAAGCCTGGCTCTATTGAGCTTGTTTTTCTGTTGTCTGGTTCTTTTGGTTTACATTTGTTTACTCTTGTGTTGGGTTTACTATTAAATCTGTATTTCTAGACACCTGCGTTCATCTTTCCTGATCCGTTGCCATGCGTTACAATTAGATATGACTGTGTGTTAGTATGTAAATGTGTATATATGTAAGTAAGTATATATAAGTGCATAATTGGAATGGATGCCAAGACTGTTGCCACCATGTTTGATGATGTTAAATGTGGGGTCATCGAGGGGAGGAGCTGCAAGGGAAGATCTCGACACTGAGTAAACAAACCAGCACAGAATAAAGCAAAATGTGACTGTTTACACGGATTAAAACTATGATCGTTAGACTACAAACACCAACATAAACAATGCTGAGAGCTGCCTGAGCTTGGCTTTAACTGACCTCTCTAATCCCTCAACTCAACTGATAGAGCTTACGCTGCTCAGTGATAAAGCAAACTTTATACAGAGTCAATCCTGCTCAGCTCACTGCAAGGTCAGACAGGGCTCTGTACTACCCCGTCAGTCCACACACCAGCCAAACCACTTTTACACTGACCAAACCTGACCACACCTCTGTGTGGGGGGAAATAAGCTTCTAAAACTGATATAAAAGCAGGCGACTGGTACACTGATCTGCCAGAGGAAACCCGGATCTATCGGAAGCATTTTCAAACATCTGTGATTGTTTCAGGAGCTTTGAGCTGGTGAATTGTTCTGGACCCAGCAACCTTTCTGGAATCCCCCCAGGATGCCATACAGCCAGCTGTGGGGCCGTTTGCACTGTACCATGCTCGAAGGCCTTTTTTAAAGGCACAGTATGTAGTTTCCAGCGACATCTAGTGGTTTAGTTTCCATATTGCAACCAACTGAAGACTTTTTCCACAGCCCCTCCCTTCCAAACAGAAGGAGTCTATACGGTGGCTGTCAGGTGTCATAAATCTTTGATACTCCTGAACGCGATGTCTAATAGCAGCTTTAGAGCTAGTGATATGTCAAGTGCTAAGATAAATTTTAATGATAAATTTAGGAAATGTAATATGTAAAATGATCATAGTTACAATGCAGACAAAACATTTTCTGCAATTCAGTAGTGTTATTGTAAACGTTAGCTGTTTTCTGTACAAACACAAGATAATGTAACAAAGTAAACACAAACTTTTTTTTTCACGGCAAGACGGCGGCGCGCAGTTGCGCAACGGCTTCTCACACTCCTAGCTACCCAGTTTTAGTAGTTTTTATGTCTGTTTACGTCAGTTCTGATCCTGAATTCATTTGCCCTAGGAGGCTGAGATACAGCCGAACAGAACTCATGCAGATAAGACACAGTTTAGCCACAGAAGCAGAAACTTTGGATAATAATGTTTGGGCTGAGCTGGGCAGACTACGGCTTCTCAGCACGATGGAGTGGAACACAGGCCGGGAGGAGGAGACTAGACCGGCGGCAGAAGAGGGGTAAATGGGGCGGTGTGCTAGCCAGGCTAAAGGCTAATGCTAATCGTCCCCCGATTCCATCTCTTTTCCTCTCCAACGTCCGCTCTCTGGACAACAAGCTGGACCTGCGGCTGAGGATGAATGTTTCTGAGGAGATGAGGACCTGCGCAGTGATTTGTCTCACAGAAACATGGCTGAACCAGAGCATGCCGGACTCGGCCTTCCAGCTCGCCGGCCGGCAGCTCTTCCAAGCAGACCATAACCTGCAGTCCGGGGAAACCAGAGGGACGGCTTAATAATGTACGTCAGTGAAGGTTGGTGTACAAACTGTGTGTTGGTAAACAGCCACTGTTTGAGGCGAGCATAAGAATCTTGACGAGCATAAGAATGTTCTGCCATCTTAAATAAACCAAAAAACCTTTATTCTTGCTTCTCCTCCGTGTATTTCTTCTTATTGAGGTATATGTTTATTTCTTCTTCCTCTCCTGTTTCATGTCAGCCAACGGTAAAACAAAACTACAGCGCCATCGAATTTGAGTGGCCAATTCGTCATTACAACACAAACGGTTTTTGCTACCCTCGTTTGTCCTTTTCAAACTACTGTAGAAACATGGCGATGCAACATGGCGGCCTCAACCCACAACCAATGTAGATATAAACAGCTTATTCTAAGGTAAAATACTCAAACGACTTCTTAGTTTATAATGATTACATGTGTTGTTAATCATTTTTATTAGTGATTATCTTAAATTCTGCTGAAAGATAACCCGAAATATTACATACTGTACCTTTAAAATACAATTTAAGAGTACTCTAAAATAAGCAGTATTTAGTTAAGAGTAATTTTATATTTATATTTATATTTACTTTTTGACCATCCTAGTTTTTGAGAATATGTCTATATGCAGAGTATACACATAAAAACAGTCCACCCACACCCCACCCTACAGATTATGTGCTTCACACAGGGAGGCACACCCCACAGTTTGAATACAACTGCATTATACTACTGTGTATCTATACACTGTTTGTTGCTATGCTTGGTCATACTGACTAGTCATTTTAAGCCCCTCCCCCTATTATCTATACATCTATATGACACTTGGCCTACTGTATGACCTGGCAGAATGCTTACATTCCTGTTTAAGGTGTGGAGGATATATACAGTATATACAGCAGCTCAAGACTATAAAAGTAAGCCATGGTAAGACCTGCCTGAGTGTAGAAGAATCATGGCTCACCAACAACACTGGAGCATTCTGATCACCGGAGCCAACAGGGGTCTGGGTTTGGAGATGGTCAAGCAGCTTTTGGAGAAAAGCTGCACAAAGCAACGGAAGATATTCGCTGCCTGTCGTAACCCTGATGGAGCTCAAGTAAGTCAGGAGATGGAGACTGAGAATGGACATTTGTAGCAAAAATAGACCTTACTTTTGTCTCCTCTGTTAAACTGTTACATTTTTTTAATTGTTTGTTTGTTTCATTCAGGATCTACAAGTTTTGGCGAAAAAGCACCCAGACGTCATCACCGTTGTTCGTCTTGGTAAACCTGCATTATGACTTTTATCATTTTCTTATTGTTATTTATTACATTTACTAAAGTGAAGCATTTAACTGGATAAAGCTATGTGTATCATATTTGATACATAGTTGCATTTTAAGACATCTTTACCGTCCGCGTGATAATAAAATAATAAAAGTATGCAACAAATTAACATATATTACTATATAAATAATAATAATTAATATTTTTAATAAGTAAAAACAACCTAATGTATCAAATTAGATACATCTATTTTGACCCCTGGTGGATTATCCATGTACTGCATGCACCAGAGTATATACAGATTTCAAAGTTTGAAATTAGTTAAATGTAAAGTTTATAAGGGTTTTAAAAAGGTCTGCACGTGGTAGTTTGGACAGCTTTGTTTTTCGTTGTTTCTCTGACTTAGTTTCTTGTTGATGATGCTCAAAACTAGCTAAAACACATCACACTAAAGCGGCGGCGCACAGCACTACCGCATGAAAACTGGTGCTAAAACAATAGCAGCTGACAACAGGTGTACAAAACAAAGGCTGCAGCTGGACCACACCAGCACTCTCTAAAACAGAACGTTAACCTGTAAGAGTGATGTTAAATGTTCATTTATCCATTTCATTAGTCTTTTGTATTTATTTCTCATTGTGTTCTGTATGTAAAACTATAGTTATTCTATATAAAATGTGTTTTTGTTCATATTTTGGAGTGTCTGGAACAGATTAATTGGATTTACATTATTTCTTATGGGAAATATTACTTCAGTTATCTTTTGTTTCAGGTATCATCAGGCACATTAGAACAGATTAATGATGAAAACCGAGATGCCACTGTATTAAAAGGTATTGAAGTCAGTGATTGGAAGTGAAAGTTCTGATGAAGTGGAGTTAACTACTGTTTAATGTCTCTTCCAGACGCTACAGACCCCGTGAGTATCAAACAGTCTGCTGTGACTGTGGGCTCCAAACTGGGCAACAAGGGCCTGAATGTGCTGGTGAATAACGCTGGTGTGATGACTCGTGGAAAACTGAATGAAACCACTACTGACAACATGCATGAAACCTTCAATACTAACGTGATAGGACCCATGGCTGTCACCAAAGTAATGACTTATTTCACTTATTTACCTTTCAGGGAATTATTTAACTGGACATTTTCCCAATTATCTCAGTAGCCAAGACATGATTAGCTTGTTTAGTTTAGAAACGGACCTTCAAGGCTAACATTGCTAATAAATAATAGAACTCAATAGGCACTTAAATTAGCCGTCATTTCTGTCAAAATAACAACAAGACTTCTCTGTGAATGAATAAATCCTCACTGCTGCTAGATCAGCACTTCCTGTTCTGAGTTGCCTGTTTAAGATGGCCGACAGAGCATTCAGCTACACAAGTTTTAGGTCATACTGTGCCCTAAACCACACAAGCTCTGGATGCATTTTACAAATGTTTTCTGACTAAAGCAACTGTGATATTATTGAGGACTTGGGTTTGTTAGCATTGTTAGCCTTGTAGCTCTAGTTCTAAACTAATGAAGCAACATTTGAACACTAAACAAGATTTGGCTGATCAGCGACATTGATCAGGTTAATAAAAAACTGTGAATATGTGTTTAACTACAACTGTAAATACCACTGCTGGGACTTTTCTGGCCATGCTAGGTTAACCAGACTATTTTAAGGGAGGAAGGAAGAACTACAACTGCTTTGAGGTGGATTTGTGGGGGTTGTAGAGGAAGTTGTGGAGGGCCGTGGGCGCATGCAGACACGCATTATGTCTTTTGAGTGCTTGAAACCTTTGTCCCCCAAATATCTGGCAAATGCAGATGGAGGCCTGATAGCTAACATTACTTCTTGGAAGATAGACCTTTCTCCAGACTTGCCAGGTTCACATTTTTTCCCCACCAAATTGGGCTATTTTGAAAATGCAGTCATGGGTAAAATTTCAGAGGGTGCAGGGTGTGGGTTTTTGAACTACTATAGCTGCCAAGAAACTCTTATAAGCAGTAGAAATTATTAAATTGCCTAATGACCGTATAACTGGGTCATTAAAAACATGGGCTAAAAGCAGACAGGGAGCAGCTGAGAGTGATGGAGATGGGGAATTATATCTGAGAATATAGATTAGAAGAGACAGGAAGTGGAAGGGGATACTAGGTTTGAGATGAAAAAACCTTAATATAGATATTTTCTTCTGTTTGACATATTTATTATTATTATTAGTAGTAGTAGTAGTAGTTTTTAATATAATAATAATAATAATTATTATTATTATTATTTATTATTAATAATAATAATTAAAAATAATTAAAATAATAATAGCAATAGAAAAGGAAATAAATGTAAGGGAGTAACAGTAAACGAATAATAAATTGTGGTGTTTTTTTTTTCCAGAAGTCTGTCACGCCTAGAAAGGAGGAGTTTTTTATTACCTGGCAACCTTTAAACACTAAATTACTTCCGGCCAGAAGAAATGTCATACGTTTTTAACCGTTGTAGGCTCATATAGCACGTAAACACAGATATTTACATTTTTCAGATGTCCAAACTGACAAAAGTGAACAGAGAAAGTGGATTCAAGTTAGTTAAAACATTTATATGAATAAAGAGAGGAGCCTGTATGTGATATGTTTGAGAAAGCTAAAGTTAGCTTAGCCTAGCAATCTAACTGGTTACATAAATGGAATAATTTCAGAAAATGAACATGAAAACTGTTACATTAGAATTTGTTTGAGCACTTTGGTGCTACAATTACATGATTTTTAGCTTCAGCTTTTGTTTACAATGCTAACTGAAGTAGCTAATGCTACTATTTGCATATATATATATATATATGATTGAATCACGAAGTGATAAGATACATCAACAGATGGGGGTTTTCTTGGTTTCTTTAAGGTTTACAAGTAGATTTTCATGTACAGAGATCATCACTATGACCTCCCTCATAGAAAGGTCCTACAATATTGTAAGAAAGAAAGAAAAGAATTGTCTTTCTTTCTCTTTTGATTAGGAGTACTTGCCACTTCTGCGTCTTGCCACTAAGGCTTACGGCAAACCGGGCATGTCCTGTGAGAAGGCAGCTGTGATCAACATCTCCAGTGCTCTGGGCTCCATGACCTGCATTCCCCAGCTATACTCCTTGTGCCATGCCTTCTCTTACAACATCAGCAAGGTAAGACACAACAAGGGCGACACTGTCAGGTTGAATTTTGGCCTGACATTCATCAGTTACATACTTCTTGACCCATGTTTGGTCAAATATGGAGTTTTTAATTGGACAAAAAGGACCAATCAGTGCTAATTGCCAGATTAGCAATTATGATGTTTAGCCTTGTTTAACTGTACTGTTCCATTAAAGGAATCATAGACATATTTATGTACTTTTCTACGACACTGAAACACAACAACTAGTCTGTGAGACCTTAATTAAGGCTGGGATGTGGTTTGAGAGAGGTTTTCACTTTGCTAATACAGGGGACAGTGTATGAAACAATACTACAGCTCGGCCTAAGTATATTGACTCTTCTTTTTTCTCAGGCTGGGCTGAACATGTTGACAGTGTGTATCGCTCTGGAACTGAAGCCAGAGGAGATCCTGTGCACTGCCTTACACCCAGGCTGGGTACGCACAGATTTGGGAGGCCAGCAGGTGAGCATTGGATCCAAAAGCCCTTAAAATGTGTTCCCTGTCTGCAGTGTTGAGTACTGACAGTGATCTGAAGAGGGACAGCTGATAAGGTATTAGGCACCCAAGATATAATACGCGAGGTTAATAAAGGCTGTCTTTTCTGGACCTGACAGAAGAGCTAAAGTCACAAAAATGTTGATTACAGGAAGAGTGTGAACATATGATGCTCGGTTTCCTTGGATTAGTTCAGGTAGTTTTATTGCTTTGACTCTTCTGTGTAGAATCACTTGTAGGTCAAACTAAATTGGACCAGGAAGAGTGCGAGTGTCATTTGACAACATACAGTGAAAAGTGCTTGGGTGCCAATAAATTTGATTACTGGGATCATGTTCAAGGATTTGCCTCCAATTACACTAATGACAGCATTTAGCTAATGTGTTTGTGCAGAGCAGCTCCTGAGATACAATTTCTCTTTAGTGCAACTTACAGTGATAAAAGATGGGCACTTGACCATAGCTGAGCTCCCTGACTGCCACTCTGTTCATTTGCTAGGCACCAATGGAAGTTAAGGAGAGTATTGAGGGTCTGTTGAAGGTGATGGGTACACTTAAAGAAGAGCACCATGGTGGATTCTTGGACTACGCTGGAAAACCTGTGCCCTTTTGATTAGATACCTCAAAGTTTGCTATAATGCTGTTTGATTCGATACTTCGATATGATACAATTCTACACAATCTGTTACATTTCTACGATCTCACAAATGCAAACAAAACATCATTTAAAGATTTAATTAGTACACAACTGTACATAGATTTTGGAACAGGTGTGAAAATAATCATGCAAGCATCAGTGTTTATGTATCAAATTGTTTGCTTATGCGATCAATGCATCAATAGAGTTTGATGGATTGGTACAGCTTTACCAGTGATCACTGTATCTTACAGGCATTTAATTTTTTACATACATGCTGATGTTAGATCTGTTTATATATATATATTGTTAATTGTTTTTATTGTATGCACTACCATTCAACTTTTTGGAATCGCTCTTAACATCAATGCTTTTTTATCACATTAGTCATTACGTTATAAATGATACAGAATATAATTAAATATAGATTTGTAATGAAGAATAAAAGCCATTTGAGATGTCTTATGAAACAAAAGTTCATTATTATAGATTTCATCATTTCTATTTACGGATTTCTACAAATTGCACATGACCAACATATAATTGTATACATTTGTATGCAACATTACATTACTGCAAATGTTCATTCCAGTGATTCCAAACTTCTGAAAGGTAATGCCACCCTCACCAATGTGCAACACTCAACCAACCTCAATAAAAGTAGAATTTTAAAAAGAAATGTCAATGTTTCTTTGATTAGGATTTACAACAGAGGACAAATACATCCTGCTTGCTTTTAAACCCCACTGTCACCAGGAGGCGCTATTCCACACTGCCACTTTAACAGGGCAGATCTTCAGCGGGCCAGGGTTACTGCCGTTGATGTTGGCCCCAGGACAGAAAAATGGAAACACTCTCTCTGTAAACTGACTGGTGAAGGTGTAGATAGACGTTAAGTCCAGCGAGTTGGAGAAGCTCACCTCCCCGGCCTCATAATCCAGCTTCACCCTTACTCGCTCCAGGCGGCCAATCACGTTCAGCTGTGTGAGTGGGGCCGTCATGGCTGAGTAGCGGCCATCAGACAGAGCTATGGTCCAGAAACCTCCGTCTGGACCTCCTGAGATCTTGCCCTTCCTTGATATCGACTCCTTGACCACACCAATGACCCAATCGTTGTTCTCCCCCACCTCTACCTCCCAGGCGTGGCGGCCCGAGGTGAAGCCCTCAGAGCCCAGCACAAATACAAAGTGGTCAAAGCGCTCCGGGTTATCTGGAAGCTTGTGCATGACGCCAGTGTTGCTCACGCTGGTCAGGTTCCTGGTTAGGGACAGGCAGGGATAGGCCGTGTTGGGGTCCAGAGTTACAGGTGCTAAAGAGTGGGGAACATGAGAAGAGAGAAGTTAAGGTCACAGTGTTTGGATTAGAATCTTTCACTGAATGTTCTTGACTTTGGTAACACCTTATTCCTGACCAATGAGCATCATGATCACACTTCTTATGTCTACAAAGTGTTGCTAAGTCATTTAGATTTATAGTTGGGGTAGATAGTTTTATCCAAACGAACTTACAATTTCCGTCCTGTTACCTCTGAGGGTGTAGTGTTAGGAGTCCTGCCCAATGACGTGTTGGTGTAGCGTGGTGATACTGGTCTAGGCTGAAACTATGTAAGCATTACAAGTGTTACCCACTACAGTACATTAACCAACCACTCAAATAAAACCAAATACTTTTCTTTTGTTACCCCAATTTTCTCCACAATGTGATTTGGTAGCCAATTGACCCGCCCATTCGTTGACGCTCCCCATCACTTGTAATGTTCCTGACTCTAAGAGGGTGCAGACTAACACAGGCCTCCTCCAATGCATGTGAAGTCGAGCTCCACCTCTTTTCCTACTGCTGCCGCTACATTGCTTGGAGGAAAGCCCCAGTCCGGATGGATCGCCTATCAGACACCTGAGCCGGCCGACATTACTTAGCAGTACTGAGGAGAGAGTGCCATCTTCTATAAAATCTTATCATTAAAATACATGCAAGTCTGTTGGTGTAACATGGAAAAGTTCAAAGGGTACTTCTGCAACGCACTGTAGAGTGTTTACATCACTAAAACATGTTTAAGCCGGGTTGTCCTAACTTTTGATGTAAGACTGAGTGTTTCTGTATAATCTTTATAGCTACAGTGTAGAACCTTACCAGCGTTGATCTATTCCAGCATACGAGACCTGATCTCCCGACAGACACAACGTGATACATAAAACAGTCGACCCATGAGCACCCGAACCCCGCTGGTGTTTGGAGAACTTACTGTATTCCACCATGGCCTGCATTTTCTCCCACAAGCTGAACTTCAAAGAGCTCACGTACTTGGCCACATTGATCAGAGCCGCTGGAACTTTCTCTGGTTCAATGAATGTTAACTGAGTCCTGCGGAGGCAACAGTGAGATCAATCAGCAGACCGTGGATTTAGGATAAATATAGAGATGGAACATTCTCATACAAGGCCACTGACCTCTTTTTTATCTGCTTGTAGTGCTGCACAGGAAAGACGAGAGTAAATATCTATTAACAGGACTGTTCATGTTGTTAGATCAAGCATTTAGTCATTCATCGTCATATTTTATATTGATTACATGTAAAGTAACATTTCAAGCCTTATTTCGTGATTTTTGTGGAACCACAGATAACGGATGCCTACGACTTTGGGCACGTTTTGTCACTGTTCACTAGTCCGAAGTCCAGTGTGCAGTTTATGGAGTCTGATAGTTTGAGGTGCTGGTGTTGGTCCACTGTGTTTAGTTCAAAGTCAACATCTACCAGGAGATTTTAGAGCATTTCATGCTTCCGTCTCCTGACAAGCGTTAAGGAAATTCACAGAAGCTGTCCACAGTGCCAACAGTACTACTGACCGTCATGTTACTGAGCTTGATTGGCCAACGCGAGCTATACTGATCAACACTGAAAGGCTTTAAATATCGCATCACATGTAAAGAACATACTGTTACCTTTTAGAATTAAAAGTGAGTCACTTTTTCACAAAATTTGGATTTTTAATTATTTAATATATTCAGATTCATGACTTTGTTTTCTAAGATGGGAGGAGTCTTTCTGCATACGTTTCATTTCTGCCTATTTTGAGTTGTTATTCAGTCTGATTTGCCAGATGAAACTACATAAAGACCCTTCGGTGCTGTGCAGCCTTGAGACAAAACCACTAAAAGTTACTGTGTAAAAGGTTCAGAGGTTAAAAGAAACATCTCCCACCTGCAGGAACACAGAGTCAGGGTTGGCGATCTCGTCATCTATGGCCTTGACGGCATGAGAGAATGTGAGAATGTCACGAGTGATGTTATCTGTCTTTCTCTTCATCAGATGCTTCTTCTCCTCCTCTTCCTCGGCCAGCTGAGCCAGCCTCGCTGCCTCTTCTTTATCTAGGAACTGCCTTATCTCAGCAAAGTCCTCTCTTATCTGCTTCTCTGCCAGCTGCCGTTGGTTCTGTCCAAACAGAGAAGAGACAAAAGCTACAAAACACTAATTTCACGCGTAAGGATGTGTGAAGACTCTATTTCGAGTAAATAGCTGCTCTCAAAAACAGTAATTTGGCGGTAAATTACTACTAATTGCTGCAGTTTGTGGTCTGTTAACAGCTGTACCCGTAGCTTTGTTGGTTTCACGGTTTATTTGATGTGGTTTTATTGTTCTGGAAAGTTCAGTCTGGTCTCTGTTGATACCTTGATGTGTACACTAACGTCATCGTGCTCCTGCTTGGCCTCGTAAAGGCGACGAAGGTTTTTCTTCATGGGCACCAGCTCCTTCCTCAGCTCTGTCTAAAGAACAGAAGAAGTGTAGAAGTCAAAAGTTTGGACACACCTTCTGGACATTAGGTGGTCTGGTAAACACACCAGAATATGTTTATATTTGACATTCTTCACAGTAGGCACCTCTTGCTTAGATGCAGCTTTCTTGGCATTTTCTCAGTCAGCTTTATGAGGTAGTCACCTGGAATGTCTTTCAGTTAACAGCTGTGTCTTGTCAAGAGTTCATGACTTGCATTTCTTGCCTCTTTAATGTGTTTGAGACATCAGTTGTGTGTCTACTTTGAAGAAACTAAAACATGTTTTGGTTTGTTTATCACTTTTAAGTTTACTACATGATTCATTGTGTGTTCACTCAGAGTCTGGATGACTTCAGTGTTTATTTACAGTGTAGGAAAGAAAGAAAAGCATTGAATGAGAAGATGTGTCCAAACTATTGACTGGTACTGTAATAATGCATTATAATATAATCAGAAATCACATTATATGCTATTAAATTATTCTAATAACTAATTCTGAAGCATCAGTGCATGGATTAAAGACAACCTGAGGTATAGTGTCCACAAGTTTTGTAGACACCTGCTCGTTCTGCGTTTCTTCTGAAATATACAATATTTAGAGAGAGTTTGATCAGCATTAGAGCCACAGCAGGTCATCCCAAAGGTTTTTTGATGGAGCTCATCGATATAGAAAATGGTTACAGTGCCCTACAGTTCACAGTTGGCACTGGGCATGGTGACCTTAGGCTCATGGGTGGCTGATGCTCTTTGGTTGCTGTCCAGCACAGATTATTTTTGATTTTATGTAGAGTGGAGATCTACATGACATTGTAAGGAAAAGTATCACCCAAATAATATCTATTTTTACTAATAAACCACTAATTATGACTGTATAATCAGGGCCGGCCCACTGCTCAGTAAATTAAAATAGTACCATTGTACAGAAATCTTGTTTGGGAAGAGTCTCATTTGATGAACTGAAATTTGGCAAAATTGGATGACTTCTACTCTACAGTGACCCTCCCAAAATGACAAATACACATTTGGGCGGCACGGTGGCTTAGTGGTTAGCACGTTATCCTCTCAGCGCTGAGGTCTTGGGTTCGAGTCCTCGTCCATGTTCTCCCCGTGTCTGCGTGGGTTTCCTCCGGGGACTCCGGTTTCCTCCCACAGTCCAAAAACATGGAGATCAGGTGAATTGGCTACTCTAAAATTACCCTGGTGTGTGTATGAATGTGTATGTACTGTATGTATGTATGTATGCCCAGATATGGTTGGCACTCTGTCCTGGGTGATCCCCCTAGTGTTCGATGCAGTCCTCCAGGTGGACGGTTGCTTCCGGGTTGAGAGTACACTGTGCACGACTGGCTGCTGCTTCTCGCCGGTGTGTGTGTGTGTGTGTGTGTGGTTGAGTGTGTGTAAATGGAGTGTGTCGATTGTAAAGCATCCTTGAGTATCTAGAAAAGCGTAAAAATAAATTTTTTTATTAAATAATATATAATACCCCATTTTCTCGCCAGTGTGTTTAGTAGCCAATCGACCCGCCCGTTCATTGACTCTCCCCATCACTTGTAATGTCTCTGACTCTGGGAGGCTGCAGACTAACACAGGCCTCCTCTGATGCATGTGAAGTTAAGCTCCGCCTCTTTTCTAACTGCTGCTGATACATCGTCGCCGGGCAGCCAACGTGCTCGGAGGAAAGCACAGGATCCCTAGTTCTGATGGATCGCCTGGCAGACACCCGAGTCAGCCGATATTACTTAGTAGTGCTGGGGAGAGAGTGCCATCTTACCCGCCCAGAGAGGGCACTGCCAGTTTTGTTGTTTTGGGTCCTGGCTGCTGATAGTCTTATTGATACACCTTCAAACTCTGAGGACATCACACCAGGTTCTGTAGAGCAGTAGCACACAAGGTCCACGTATGGTGGCCTAAAGCAGTTCTGGTTGGTTTTGTGTAAATTCTTACTTTGAGGTCGAGCGCTGCCTCCTCCATTGGACTCACACGGTGACCCAGGTGCTTCTTGGACGTGTGACACACGCAGCACAGCAGCTCCTCGTCATCCTGACAGAAGAGCTTCAGAGGCTCTTTGTGAGCAGGACACAGGTCTGGAGGTCTGGACCAAAATAACACATTATGATGAATTCAGTATTAAACACTAACATTTACAAAATTAATTAACATTAATGGACTGAACAGGCTGCTTATTACTGTCATTTACTGCAGCAGCTCATAATATTGTAAAAAAAAGCTCATAATTTAACTCACAAAGCTAAACCGTCTTATTTTATATTCATTACACAGAAAGTGACATTTCAAGACTTACTTTGTTCATTTTAACGATGCCAAGAAATCTGTTCACTGAGTAACAACTGAGTAAACATCAGGACCAATATTCCTGCCCTGAAGACGTCACCACGACGACATCAGACTCTGAATCACGAGTATTACTGCACTTAAACACTAGTTCATCAAAAAACTCTAACATTAAAACCATCAAGAAACCAGGACAGAATCAGCATCTACTACACTCTTCAAAGAGACGGTTCTTCAAGGGTTCTTTAGTAACACCCAATGGTTCTCTCCATGGTGAAAAGGTTCTTCAGATTGATGTGCTGTTCACTATAGAAACCTTCTGAAAATGGTTCTGTATAGCACCAAAAAGGGTTCCTCTATTATTACAAGCTCGACATTATAACTAAAGCAGAACCTTTTTGGGTTCTACAGTATATAGAACCATTTTCAAAAGGTCACATATAGACCCATTTACAATACATTCTTCCTCATTCTGAAGATCCCTTTCATTATGTAAAGAACCTTTTGGGTTATTTGGGTGTTCATTGTTCTATATAGAACCATTTTATTTGTTAAATAACCATTGAAGAACTACATTTTTTTAAGATTGTAGAACCATTTACAGCACATTTCTCATCAGTCTGAAAAACACTTTCACTAAGGAAAGAACTTTATATCCACACAAAAGTGTAATAAAATTGTAATAATAGAGGTTCTTTGAGTTCTATATAGAACCACTTTCTTTACTAAAGAACCATTTCTTTACATAATGACCCATCATACTGTCCACCCTACCTGGATACACCATTGGGGGTGGCAGCGCCCCCCACTCCATTGGTTCCCAGTCCCTTCTGCTCCTGCACAAGGGTGTCGCAAACATTCTTCAGTACCAGGCTGACGGTGGGCTCAGTCAGAGAGCACCTCCTCCTGCAAACGGGACACTCCCGC
The DNA here is from genome assembly GCA_036984385.1 of Crenuchus spilurus. NCBI lineage: Eukaryota > Metazoa > Chordata > Actinopteri > Characiformes > Crenuchidae > Crenuchus > Crenuchus spilurus. The sequence goes on from BRDA01007062.1 coordinate 65,230, forward strand.
TTGGTCCCCTTCCTGTTCCAGAACTGGTGCAGGCAGCCTCTGCAGAAGCTGTGGCTGCACCGGAGCACTACAGGGTCCGCAAAGATCTCGCAGCACACTGGGCACGATAGCTGGTCTTCAACAGCTGCCCGAGAGTTGGAGGTCAGAGCCCGTGGCCGCAGGACTGCCGTCACTTTGGGGCTGAGGAGCACCCCGGACCTCCCGGGTTGGGACGAAGCCCTGGGCCTTAAGGGCATTGCTCAATTCAAAAGCTACAAACACTACCGTCTAAATCTTAAGGTTCAAAGCTAGGTCCTGGAGGGACACAGCACTGCAGATAGTCGCCCCTTTTCTGAGAGAACAAATGTGAAATTTCAACTTCCAAAAGTTTAGTCCTTACCCTCTTCTGACCACCCAAATTCAACTTCCAAAAAGTTTAGTCCTTACCTTCCTTCTGACTGACCAAATTCAACTTCCAAAAATTTAGTCCTTACCTTCCTTCTGACCGACCAAATTCAACTTCCAAAAATTTAGTCCTTACCCTCTTCTGACCGACCAAATTCAACTTCCAAAAATTTAGTCCTTACTCTCTTCTGACCGACCAAATTCAACTTCCAAAAATTTAGTTCTTACCCTCTTCTGACCGACCAAATTCAACTTCCAAAAGTTTAGTCCTTACCTTCCTTCTGACCGACCAAATTCAACTTCCAAAAATTTTGTCCTTACCTTCCTTCTGACCGACCAAATTCAACTTCCAAAAATTTAGTCCTTACCTTCCTTCTGACGGACCAAATTCAACTTCCAAAAATTTAGTCCTTACCTTCCTTCTGACCGACCAAATTCAACTTGCAAAAATTGTCCTTACCCTCTTCTGACCGACCAAATTCAACTTCCAAAAATTTAGTCCTTACCCTCTTCTGACTGACCAAATTTGACTTCCAAAAAGTTTAGTCCTTACCCTCCTTCTGACCGAGCAAATTCAACTTCCAAAAAGTTTAGTCCTTACCTTCCTTCTGAACAAACAAATTCAACTTCCAAAAATTTAGTCCTTACCCTCCTTCTGACCGACCAAATTCAACTTCCAAAAGTTTAGTCCTTACCCTCCTTCTGACTGACCAAATTCAACTTCCAAAAAGATTAGTCCTTACCCTCCCTCTGATCACCCAAATTCAACTTCCAAATTTTTAATTTTTGCTAATTATCTGGGGAATCTTCTTGTATTAAATAAAGTTGAAAGCTACACTCAGCAGAGCTCTGAGCCTCCAGGACTGTCACTCATTTCCTGAAGTCCAGAGTTTATAAACACGTGAATCCAACCACGTCTTTGTCCTCAACCCGACACGGAGAGATTTCTGAAAACAAGCCAATCTTTTACTCCTTTACTATAATCTTCCCACCCACATGTATAAGGTTTTCCACCCTGAAGAAACAGGTTGAACATGATCCACTCTGGCTTTACTGCCTTTTATGAGTTCATCTCCGTCCACCGACTGACTGACCACACTAGAGTAAATAAGACACCCAACCCATCAGCCTGAAAGAGGCTGTTATGGTCAAATCATTGCAGGATCAACAGGTGCTTGTGAGGGAAAACAAACAGTACTTGGGAAACCTGTGAACTGTTTGCTGTAAACATCACTGTTTTGGACACTCAGAGCAGTGTTGACTATCGCTTTCCTCCGGGTAGTGAACCGTATATCCAAAGTACAGAACATCTGCAACAGAAACACCTTCAATAAGCTCTGTTCTGAAATGAGGCACAATGCTAGTTTAAATTCAATATATCTGTCAAATACATGCACTGCATCACACAAAATTTACTCAAGACAAAAAGGTAAGCAGTTATTTTATATTAATTAAACGTGAAGTTTTATATTTCAAGCCTTTTTTAGCTTTAATGTTTGACTTACAGCTCATGAAAATCAAAAATCTATTACAGTGGAATCCTGGTTATCTTCGACTTTTTTTCTTGGAAATTTTGTCCCAGTTTTTGCTTATCTGCCCGGTTTTGACCCGTGTGCCCATGTGACTCGCCGCTAATTTCACAAAAACAAAGCATCCACACACGCATTCATCGTTAACTCTGGCTTTGTTTCTTGTTGATTTTCTGACTTTGTTTCTTGTTGTTTCTCATTCATATCGCTCAAAACAAAACGATACATTGAAGCAACCGTGTGCAGCACTACCTCCTGAAAACGGGTGTGAAAACAAACAGCGGTCTAGAACCCTGAGAACAGGTGTTCAAAACAAAGGCTGCAGCTACACCACACCAGCACTCTCTAAAACAGAGCGTAAACCTGTAAGAGTGATGTTAAATGTTCATTTATCCATTTCATTAGTCTTTTGTCTTTATTTATCATTGTGTTCTGTATGTAAAACTATAGTTATTCTATATAAAATGTACTTTTGTTACTATTTTGAAGAAATTAATTGGATTTACATTATTTCTTATAAGACATATTGCTTCAGTTATCACTTGTTTTGGTTATCAGGCACTTTAGAACAGATTAATGACAAAAACCGAGGTTCCACTGTATCTCATTGTTAGAATGATACATTTTGAGTAAATTACTATTTAAACAGTATCAACATTAAAAAAGGCTTAAAATGTTACTTTATTATAAATATAAAATGACAGTTTAATTAAATTATAAACACAAATCAACTTTTACACAATATTCTCTTTTATACTTTAACGTCTCATATCTTGTGCTTGTGATGACTGGATGGTTTTGCTGTCGACCGAATCAGGGCAGGAAGTGGTGATGAATGAGTTTTAGCGACGCTGACGATCATGAACTTAAATGAACCTCGTCCACGATCAGTCTTCTCTCAGCCCTGCTGCTGTCTGAAGTATCGGCTTGGAGGTTTTACTGATTTTTATAGTTCACAGTGAGTCCCACCGTGTCCTAAAACACAGTCAGTGAGACCCTAACAAAGATCTGGATGCAGAGTGGAGATAAGTTTGGGGGATGTATTTTGGCTTATGTAGATATCTAGTTTTTAGCAACGTTAGCCTTACCTCATGGGGTAGCTGAGGCCTGGTGGATAGGGATCGTTGGTTCGATCCCCAGAGAGGTCATGACTGAAGTGCCCTTGATCAAGGCACCTCAACTGCTCCCTGGGCGCGATGGATAGGGCTGCCCACCGCTTTGGGCACATGTTCTCACCACCTAGTGTTCACTAGTGTTTTACTGCCCAGATGGGTTAGATTCGGAGGTCAAATTCTGTTGCGTGCAGTCACATTGGCAAAAAGTTTAATTAATCTCTACCCAAAACTAAACTAGTGTTAAAACAGTGGTTTGACGTAAACCGAGACTTGGGCTGTATTGAAAATGTACAGTACAGTACAGTCATCTGGACGGTCTCTATTCCGTCATGCAGGGAGGTATCTTCTGTTAGACTATCCCAGGTTTCAGCTGGAAGACATGGCCAGTGACAGGAAATATTAATACAGCGACTGTGGTAGATTTTAATCTAAACGCTGCATAAGTTAAAAATGAATAATTTCACAGCCCTGTGTTTGACAATGTTCCTCCTTCATTCAGCGAATCGAATGCACTCTCTTCACAGCACAAAGGACATACGAGCCGTTTTCAGACCAAACAAAAGGTTTCGGCTCTTAATTTGGTTCAATAAAATCTGAGCAGTGTTACAGTCACTCAAGCCATCACCTACAATCCCAGCATTCAACCCCAGTCTTCAAAAAATACAGCCAGAGGACTCTAAGAGCTCAAAACACCCTCACTGATGTCAATCAGCTGCAGAAAACAAGCCCAGTTTTCCATGAAATGCAGACGCACAACAACATGAACACATACCAGATCCAACAGAACTCTCACAGTCTAGAACAATAAAACATTAAACAACAGAACATGGTTCTTTGTTCATTTTAATGATGCCATGAAATCGGTGCAATGAGTAACAACTGAGTAAACATCAGGACCAATATTCCTGCCCTGAAGACGACATGACGACGACATCAGACTCTGAATCACGAGTATTATTGCAATTAAACGGAAGTTCATAAAAAAAAAAAAACAGTGTAACATTAAAACCATCAAGAAACCAGAACAGAATCAGTGTCACAGCATCTACTACCTTTACTTAAAAACAGCATTTTTTAGGCTATAATACATCAAAAACAAGCAAATCATCCACAACAGGACTATTTTCAGATACATTGTTGTAAAAAGCAACAACAAAATCTTTAAAAAGTAGAAAAAAACAAAACATGTATACAGTGCTGCTTAGAAAAGGTTCATTTTTGTTCATAATTTAATTAAAAAAAGGTAAACAGTCATTTACATTCATTATAAAAGTGACCTTTTAAGCCTTTTTGTTTATGTTGATTGATGTTATAGATCCAAAATCTCAAATTAGAGTAAATTACTATTCAAACAGCATCGACTTTAAAACTAAAAAGGCTTATAATGTCACTGATTGTGTAATGAATATAAATTACTGTGGTGCTTGAAAGTTTGAGAACCCTTTAGAATTTTCTATATTTCTGCATCAATATGACCTAAAACATCATCAGAGTATTCTAAAGTCTTAAAAGTAGATAAAGAGAACCCAGTTAAACAAATGAGACAAATATTAGACTTATTTATTTATTGAGGAAAATGACAATATGACATTTGTGAGAGACAAAAGTATGTGAACCTCTAGGATTAGCAGTTAGTTTGAAGGTAAAATTAGAGTCACAATCAGGTGTGAGTGGGCGCCCTGTTTTATTTAAAGAACAGAGATCTATTAAAGTCTGCACAACACGTTTGTGGATGTGTATCGTGGCATGAACAAAGGAGATTTCTGAGGAGCTCAGAAAAAGAGTTGTTGATGCTCATCAGGCTGGAAAAGGTCACAAAAGCATCTCTAAAGAGTTTGGACTCCACCAATCCACAGTCAGACAGATTGTGTACAAATGGAGGAAATTCA
>BRDA01007063.1:11898-32237 GCA_036984385.1 Crenuchus spilurus
ACAGATGAGCTTAGTGGCTTCACTTTTTTTGCATTTGATCATGTGAGGAATGAATGATTGTCATGTGATGTGGTCATGTGACTCACTGTATTGGGGTCAGCGGTTATGTTGTTCAGATATACGTCTTCCCCTCCAGCCTGTTTATAGAGCGAGCGAGCAACTAGAGTCGCCACTTCAGTAAGAGACTGCAGACAGACAGAGAAAAAAAAAGATTCATAATTCAGTAATCTCCATTGTTACCAGCAGACTGAAGGAGGAAAGATGTTTTACCTTGGCAGTCTCAGTCACATAATCTAGCTGTTCCTCAGGGGTCAAGTCAGGAGGGTAAGTCACATTCAGGTATGCAGCCGTGTCATATAGACTTTCGTAGTACCTGCATCAGATTTATAAAGACGTTTTATCAAGCAGGGTGCAACAAACCAGGTCCTGAAGTACAGTCATGCCACTCAAGCATTTTTCTACAAGGGGTGTAAAGATTACTAGAGTGAGCATTTCATGAACATGCTTAAAGGGGACAATACCTCAATGTACTGTGTTAGACGCTGCACTTTTTACACTTTACAGTTCTCCAAAATGAGTTTCAGTAAACATGAGGAAGTGTGCACTGAAATGTGCAGACGTTTGCTTTCTGCTGAAGATGGGTCGACTTATAAAATCAAGAAATGCGTAGAGTTTAACCAGGAGGGCAATTCTAGAGGTGTGGGGCTACCTTTTGGGCATTCAATGAGTCTACATAACAGCACACTTTGGTCAGTGTTATCTCCAGTTGTGAAGACTGAAAGATTAGGTATTATGATGCGATTTACATTTTTCTTGACAAATAATGCCACAGTATGCATTTCTGAGATGCATTGAGCAGCTGCAGGTTTCAGTACAAAGACAGTTCAGTTCAACTAGACTCTTTGCCATCCTTAACATTTCAAAGGTTAACACTAACAGATTGATGAATTTTACAAAAACAATCAATCAATTTCACAAAATTCACATCCCTTATTTCCTAAGTACAGTATTCACAATTATGGCAACCAAATGCTGTCCTGTAGCACCTGTTGATGAAGGATGATTGGTGGTCTGCGAGGACCACGCCTGGGATTGGCCGAGATCGCAGGAAACGTTGGAAAGACGAGGGAGGTAATGCCCGAGACGAATTGGGCTCATTCAGTGAGAGATTGAGTGAGGAAGCCACAGACTGAATGTTGGTCACCACAGCCTCAACCTTGAAAGAAAATATATAATGTTAATCTAGACCTACAATGCTGTATATTATTAGACTATACTAGGGATGCACCAAAATGAACATTTTTGTCCAAAATCTAACAAAATGAAACATTTGGCAAAATACAGAATTTGATTCATCATTCAAATAAATAATTACACAATTATTAACTATTTCCCAACATAAGCCTTGTAGTTTGTTTTATATACTAAGACAATAATGTATGAATATGTATGAAGACGCATGTATGTTACATTATTAACAATATTTAATAAAATGATGAAAATGTCTAAAATGAATGATGCAAGTCACATGGATGTTTTGTGTGTTTAATGTGAGTGTCATTGGCTAGACACTGAAACACTTCACATTTCTTCTGCTAATTGTGAGACACTCCCTAACACTGCAGCAGGGAGCACAAACACAAAGCTAAGTGGCTGTATTCTGGCTTCATCATAACAAGTGTAGTTTAGCAAAGGTTGTGCTTGTGGTTTGTTGTCTTCTTCCATTTCAGCATCAAACTGTAACTGGGCTGGTGACTCTGTGTTTTGTGGGTGAGGAACAGCACAATTCTGAATGTCCAAAAAGGTCACAGTGTCATTAATAACATCACTGTTCTTTATATATTATAAACCATTTGGAAACACTTTGGATTTTACCGTCAACCCGGCCCGGGAAAGAAAGGGCTTGACGTGACTCATGTGATTTGCAGATTGAAACGGTAAAGTATTTCGTTTCAATTTGAAAGAATTGATTCTGGGTCGATTCGTTCAATTCCCAAAGATTCGCAGCCCTATCACATTATTAAAATATTTAATTTGGAGTTTGAGTAAATTACTATTCCAACAGCATCAACAAGAAGACAAAAAAGACTGAAATATCATTTTGTAATTAATGTAAAAGATATGACATATCTTTTGGAATTAAATTATAATCATAGACCTTTCCTGATATTCTAATGTTTGGAGAGGCATTAGCCTGTACAGTCATGCAACGTATTTGTCTTGAGATTGTGGAAATACAGTCGTGTACAATCTGTGCAACAACAGGTATTGACACTGCTTAGAATCTCATAGCACGGCCATTAATGATGACTGAAACTTACTTTGTTGTGTTTCTATCAATGACGAGATTTACATCTTCACATCTAACAATAAAACCAATAACAAAAACCTGCCAGACTGGTGATTTAAAAGACGTGGGAGGGTCATTTAAATGTAAAGCTTGTGGAACATGTATAAACACAGTTCCATTTATTTCAGTGCTGTCGGATCATAAGCAACCTGTTCTACTTGAGCTCATTCAGAGCTGTGCATCATGTGTTTTATTTAATTCTCAACAAGATTATAAACTGAATGTACAGTCAAATCAGAATATTATGATCACCCCTGGTTTGGTCCTGGTATGTCACAGATGCCATGTGTCAGGGTTTGCTGCATGTATAAATAAGTGAGCACACCAGTCAGTTGTAGCAGAGAACAAATCATGGGCAAAGGACATGATTTGACTGATTCCCAAAAGGGTATGACAAAAGGGTACCAGGTGGTAGCACCTTGGAACTGCAAACATTTGAGATGTTCTAGAGCCACCATAGTGAAAGTGTACTGAGAAATGTCTTCTCATACATTGAGTGCCTCTTAATGGCTTTACAGTAGTGCATCATGCACCATTGATGCCAGAGGGGTACAATGATGCTGGTGAGTGGTACAGAATAATTGATGCACCACAGTGGATCACTTAACCTCTAAAATGACCACAGAATAAATGAGGAAAGTGTCAGGCATCACCACTGATAAAACACAAGGGTGGTTATTGCCACCATTAGGTAGGCATTAATAATAATAAGCCTGTGTATCTGAACTGACATTGTAAAGATGAAGCACTGTGTGTAATTTGAGGATGGCTGGTTCATAAGGGTACTACAGCCAGTTGAGGAGTTGAAGCCTTCACTGCCATTCTGTGCCCTCTCTCACTCACCTCATCATTCACGGTGCCATTCTTACGAGACACAGGGTCTGAATGAATCCACAGATTCTCTCCGTTCCACAGCCCCACCTTCAGAAACACAGCAGTTAGTCTAGGCCTGGTAGGTTTATTTTCAAACATGTTCATGCCCTGACACGGCACATAAGAACCTATGTGTGCACAAAACATACACTGACCAGTACCAGCATTAAAAGCTAGGATAGTAAGCTGGTTCTCCCTGTGCCACCAAAACAGAGAAACAGAGTCAAGGACTGAAGACCTACTAGCAGATCCTTTAGTCCTGAGAGTTTGTGAAGCTGCTACACATCAGACTTGTTGTTTAACTACATCACACAGATGCTCGATCAGACTAATGTCTGGCGAATTTGGAGGTACTCACCGATTACATGGAGCATCCAACGAGCCCTGCTGTTTCATGCCCCACACCAGTTTTCTTATAATTACTATTTGGATCTTTGATAGAAGTTTCGAGTTTTTTTTTGACTCTGTGCATGTCAATCACTGCCTGGCCAGATCTGTATAATGTGGTTATGATTAGGGCTGCCACAAACTATTATTTTTATAGTCAACTAATCACCGATTATTTTTGCGATTAGTCGACTAATCGGATCATACGTTAATTGAATATAAAACATACATCTTATTGCACTAGACTGCAGCTGTTATTATATAACCGTCATTAGATTTCAGCTATATGCTAACTAAGAATAAAAACAATTAAGATCATATTTCATTAAACCTTTAATGAAATATGCAGCTTGTTGCAACAAACAATTATTTAACTGTTTAGCATAAAGTGTAAACATAGCACTGAAACAATGTTAGAAAACATTAGCATTAGCATTCCTATTCAAACACATGACTGTTATAACGTTACAGAAAACACATGAATGTGTGCTAAGGCTGATGAATCAAATCGTCATCACTAATGTTGACTTTTACAGCTATAAATATGAGTAAGCAGCAAGTTAACTCTCTGTTTACGCTAATTTTAGCAGCTAACTAGCAATTTAGCTTACCGAGATAATGGTCCCTCTTCATCATTGTCACAATCAGCCACAAACAGGCTTCCTTTTCAGGAGCTTGTGCATCGCAGTTGTGCTGCCATGGAAGGCACATTTTGCCTTGCAGATATTGCATTGCACACGTTTCTCTTTCATTTTCTTAAAATGATCTTGGCCCACTCTTTTGAGCTCCGTCGCCGGGTTCTCTTTTGAACCTGTCTGTATATAACGTCCTGTGACGTCATCCACGGGCTACCCCGGTTATCACTGCTGCGCATGTACGTCAAGGACAGAAAGGAAGACGCAGCAGTAAAAGGTGAGTACGCAGCAGTTTGGAGAGAAAACGAAAGTAAAAACAAAAACGACGCATCGACTATTAAATTAGTTGTCGACTATTTTAATAGTCGACATAATCGTGACTAGTCGACTAATCGTGGCAGCCCTAGTTATGATATGGCCTAAAGCAGCTGAATTATGCAGGTCCTCCCAAAAAAACTAGTTTTACAACTGTGAGAGTCAATGTGAGACCTTCATTCTCATTGGCTAGAATGTGTTGTGGACAGCCTCTTGGAAGAGGATGTGTGGTGAGCAGGAAGAGACCTTCTGATATTTTAAACAAAGCACGTCACAGACATTTCATTAAGAGCCCCATTCAACTGTGCTAATTGTGCAAAGGTGCTCTTAAGCTTTAATGCTGTGGATGATCTGTGTATGTGACATATTTACAAACAGGTATTAACAGACTTATGAAACATACATATTGGACACTATGTCCTGATTAGGTATAACAATATGTGGGAACACATTAACACACACCTGTCCAATCTCCAGCATTGAGTGCACGTTGTCCATGTCAATTGCAAACTTATTATTCTCCATATCGTACACCATCCGGGAGCTACCAATGTAATCAAAGGCTTCCTGAGGGGATAAAGCATCACACACACACACTTAAGCAGCTGACAGACATATAATCACTCACTATAGGTGTAAACATCCAACACCACACTTTAACTGGATCACAAGTCTTTAAGAATGACATCTTACACTTCACCATGATGTACGTTAATTTGATACCTTAGTGGGACTTTTTTTTAAAGTAGTAAAAACATTATACCAAGTTTATAGTTTTAATGAATAAAAATACAAACAGATACTCTACTAAATGTCTTTAAATCATAATTACATTAAATTTTAATATTTAAAAAAATATTTAACACTCACCCCCTGAAAGAAGGTAAATAAGATATTGCGTGGTGGCGGCGCTTCTCGTGTGATCGGAAAGAGAGCCTGTGCAGCAGCCAGCAGCGTCACTATACCAGAGACTGTGCCCTCAGCTGATGTACCAACGTCCCAGAAAAATGACCGGCCATCCAGCTGAGAGAGCGAGAGTAGGATGAGAAAAAAAGAGGAGAAGAGGATAGAAGTGAAGAGAATAAAGGAGGAGGAGAGGAGATAAGACAGTACAGGAAAAGAAAAGAGAAGAGGGAGAAGAGAACCATAAGGACATTTTTAGACAGCAGACTCCACCTCAGCTTATGGTTTATATTAAACAGCTGTTCTGAAAGTAACAGATATCAGCTTCACACAAAACTCTATATCAGCTTTGAGACAGGACCAGATTAGAGCCAAACATGACTGGACTTCAGCTAATTGTGCACCTCAGAGAAACTGCCCTCACTATTAGAAAACAGAGCTGTGTTGACTGCCAGCACAATGCATCCTTGTCTGCTACTGAAGGATGCTGGGTTATCCTGTCACAAGAGCAGGCACACAAATACTTTTATCTACAGGCACTGATATTACGATGCTGGGAGCACAAGTATAATGTTATTGGTACTGTAGTCATATTTTTCATTAAAAGAGAATTAGTATAACATCTTTACTCAAACAAACTTGAACACTACAGCAGACCTGCATATCAGAAGAATGGGGTCTAGTATTTGTTTACTGATCATTTCATTTGATCATCATCACGGTGGCTTAGTGGTGAGCACGTTCGCCTCTCAGCGCTGAGGTCTTGGGTTCGAGTCCGCATCTGAGCGGAGTTTCCATGTTCTCCCCGTGTCTGCGTGGGTTTCCTCCGGGGACTCCGGTTTCCTCCCACAGTCCAAAAACATGGAGGTCAGGTGAATTGGCTACTCTAAAAATGACCCTGGTGTGTATGACTGTGTATATCTGTGTATGAATGTATGTGTGTATGTATGCCCAGATATGGTTGGCACTCTGTCCTGGGTGATGCCCCTAGTGCTCGATGCAGTCCTCCAGGTGGACGGTCGCTTCTGGTTGAGAGTACGCTGTGCGCGATTGGCTGCTGCTTCTCGCCGGTGTGTGTGATTGAGTGTGTGTAAATGGAGTGTGTTGACTGTAAAGCGTCCTTGGGTTTGAGAAAGGCGCTATATAAGTGTAACGTTCATTCATTCATTCATTTCAAGCCTACGGACAGACAAAATGTTTTGTATTCAATAATAAATCTGCTAATTGTCTCCACACGTTCAAGCAAAACTTTTTAAATGCTATTAGTATCAAAGAGTATCAACATGTTTGAAGTACTTATACTTGACAGTCAACTTTCAATACGTATGGATATTTAGCTAAAAATGAGAACAGACAGGCTAATTAAACTGTAAAATGTAGAAATGTGTCTACCGAGGAAACATTTGGTGTTACAGGCAATGCTGAGTGCTTTTAGTTTATAGTCCTGATGTGGTATTGAAAATCGTCTTACAACACTGCAAATCTTTGGGAATCGAACAAATCAATCTAGAATCGATTCTTGGGGTCACTAATCAATTTTTTTCAGATTCTTTCAAGTCGAAACAAAATACTTTACCATTGCAATCTCTGCAAATCACGTGTCACGCCTAGCCCTTTCTTACCCGGGCCGGGTTGACGGTAAAATCCAAAGTGTTTCCAAACGGTTGCTTAAAAAGACCGTGGCTTGGCTTGCATGCCTGTACAAGGCTGCTTCCTTGTTTTGCCTAGCACTATGGTGGCTGAGAAGGCACATCCACAAAAAAAATCGATTTTTTGAAAACGAGAATCGATTCTGAATTGTTCAATGTGAGAAATGCGATTCGAGCTTGAAGCGATTTTTTCCTGCACCCCTACACTTGGAATAGAAATAAAAATTCTGGTGTTGTGCCAGGTCTACTCTCAATTAGGGTTTATTACTCAATTAAGTAATTAGAGTTCCAAAATGTAATTTTCTGAGCCTCGAGTAATTGTTTATTTTATTGTAAAGCACGGTATTTCACATGGACTACATTTAAAGTGGCGCAATGCTGTTACATCACCCACGCAAAGAAAGGAGGTGAACATCACTGTTGCCAACGTAACAATTTTGTCAAATTTAGCGACTTTTCTGAGGTTATTGCACTTTTGGACACTCCACGTGAAAGTACCAGTCATTCTACAGTTACTGTCCCCAGTGAGAAGCGGGTGCTTCATGAGCCCCTCCCCCATCCCAAAGCACTGACAGGCGGTTAGTCTCACTGTAGCCTCACACAGCCTCCCCACTGAAGTCAGAGCAGAGAGGAGAGGAGAGCTACTGAATTCAAGGGCTGGTTGAAGTATTGGGGATGACACACAGGCTTACTGCCTGCATTGTAAGGCTGATTTCTACAGGAAAGTGTGTGATATCAAGAAACACATGACAACTCAAAAACATGCTCAAAAGGCAAAGTCTTATATTAGTGCCACCCAAACCAAACTGCCAATAAGAAGTAAAAATCACCTCTGTAAAAAAGGCTGAAGCCACCATGTCATTAGTTAAGGCTGAACACTGTTCCATGTGGGCATGTGATCACATTAATTTTGGTATTCTAACAGTAAACAATACGGGACAAAACTGATTTATGTAATGTGGGTTTTAGGCAAAGCATTAAAGTCATGAACTTATTTCTTAAAGTTCATTTGTAGTCCATATTTAGGGTGTTTTTTCCTCACTTACTGTCTCTCCAAAAATTTTATTCCTCTCTCCTACAGCCTCCATTACAACTACATGCAAATGACCAATTATGCAAATTGGTTGATGTCATATAGCGAGTTCTACCGACCCTGACAACAGCCAATAGCTACTTTACTTACTAAGGACTTTGCAAAAATAGCAAAGGAAGGTTTGGTTGAGGAGCAGGAAAACTGAGGAGGCGAAGGAAGACAATAACGATGAAAATGAAGAAAAACGCAATAAAAAAAAAAAAAAAAAGAAAAAGTCAAAGGTGCGGGAGCATTTCAGAGTGAACAGAAAGAAGAACACAGTGTTTGTGTTCATTGCAACACATCTTCAGTGCTGCAGTATCTCCTCTGAAGATATCCAGAATGGAGCAGAGGACCAGAGACAAAAAGTTAAAGTAGCACAAATCAGTGAGTTTAATATTAGTTTTAAATGTTAGTAAGTAACCTTACTAAGATAACATTAGCCCTGTGGAGAGACAATCTAAAAGAAAAAATTTGGAAATCACAATGTATAATTTTTTAATAATTTATTTGTGTGTTACTGCTGCAAATAAGTATTTTAACACCTGTGAAAAACAGTGTTAATATTAGCCTTTGGGCAGAGGTCAAACGTTTCCTGTAGTTTTTCACCAGGTTTGCACACACTGCAGCAGGGATTGTGGCCCATTCCTCCACACAGATCTTCTCCAGATCAGTCAGGTTTCTGGGGTGTTGCTGAGAAACACGGAGTTTGAGCTCCAAAGATTTTCTATAGGGTTTAGGTCTGGAGACTGGCTAGGCCACTCCAGAACCTTGATATGCTTCTTACGGAGCCACTCCTTGGTTATCCTGGCTGTCTGCTTTGGGTCATTGTCATGTTGGAAGACCCAGCCACGACCCATCTTCAATGCTCTGACTGAGGGAAGGAGGTTGTTCCCCCAAATCTCGCAATACATGGCCCCGGTCATCCTCTCCTTAATACAGTGCAGTCGTCCTGTCCCATGTGCAGAAAAACACCCCCAAAACATGATGCTTCCACCCCCATGCTTCACAGTAGGGATGATGTTTTAGGGATGGTGCTCATCATTCTTCATCCTCCAAACACGGCGAGTGGAATTAAGACCAAAAAGTTCTTTTTTGGTCTCATCTGACCACAGCACTTTCTCCCATGACTCCTCTGGATCATCCAAATGGTCATGGGCAAACTTAAGACGGGCCTGGACGTGTGCTGATTTAAGCAGGGGAACCTTCCTTGCCATGCATGACTTTAAACCATGACATCTTAGTGTATTAGCCACAGTAACCTTGGAAACAGTGGTGCCAGCTCTCTTCAGGTCATTGACCAGCTCCTCCCGTGTAGTTCTGGGCTGATTCCTCACCTTTCTTAGGATCATTGATGCACCACGAGGTGAGATCTTGCATGGAGCCCCAGTCAGAGGGAGATTGACAGTCATGTTTATAGGGCTGCGAATCTTTGGGAATCGAGCAAAACGATCCAGAATTGATTCTTGGGGTCAGGAATCGATTTTTTTCCGATTCTTTCAAATACGAACGAAATACTTTACCGTTGCAATCTCTGCAAAACGCAAGAGTGACGTCAAGCCCTTTCTTAACCGGCCGGGTTGACAGTAAAATCCAAAGTGTTTCCAAATGGTTGCTTTCAAAGACCGCGGCTCGGCTTGCATAGCCGACGCTACTTCCTTGTTTTGCCTCGCACTACGGTGGCTGAAAAGGCACATCCGCACCCGCAAAAAAAAAAATAGATTTTTTGAAAACGAGAATCGATTCTGAATCGTTCAATGTTAGAAACGCGATTCGAGCTCGAAGCGATTTTTTCCTGCACCCCTACATGTTTAGCTTCTTCCATTTTCTAATAATTCCTCCAACAGTTGATCTTTTTTCATCAAGCTGCTTGGCAGTTGCCCCGTAGCCCTTTTCAGCATTGAGAAGGTTTACAATCTTGTCTCTGGTGTCTTTGAGCAGCTCTTTGGTCTTAGCCATGTTAGTAGTTGGGAGTCTTAGTGATTGTGTGGGGTGGGCAGGTGTCTTTATGCAGCTATCGACCTCAAACAGGTGTTTCTAATTTAGAATAATAAGTGGAGTGGAGGTGGACTTTTTAGAGGTGGACTAACAGGTCTTTGAAGGCCAGAATGTTTGCTGACTGGCAGGTGTTCAAATACTTATTTGCAGCAGTAACACACAAATAAATGATTAAAAAAATCATACATTGTGATTTCTGGATTTTTTCTTTTAGATTATCTCTCTCACAGTGGACATGCAGCTAAGATGAACATTTCAGACCCCTCCATGATTTCTAAGTGGGAGAACTTGCAAATTCACAGGGTGTTCAAATACTTATTTTCCTCACTGCATATGTGGCTACTGAAAGTGGTGATGGTGGGGACAACATGAGGTGCGAGGTACCTCACAGCTTTAGTTGGAAACTAAGGAAGGACATTTTGAAGACTGATGGACTAGCTCTAATTGAAAAACTGTAAATATGACTCTTCACCACTCCTTTAAGGCAAACCAGATGTAAAACCACTCACCCTGGTCGCTGCTATGACCACACTCTCATTCTCCTTGTGGCCCGTGGCAGTGTTGTTGAGCGGCCGGATGGATGCCCACACGTTGTAGTCGTTGAGAGGATCGCAGAGTTTCTCTGGTGAAGCAAAGGAGGAACAACCATGAACACAAGGTGGCTCTCTTATCTGTAAGGCTGCTTGTTCGTAGGAGACTGTGTGTATTTGTGTACCTGGGTTAATGCTGAAGCTGTTCTGCAGGTCAGTGCGTCTCATACAGGTCACCGTGTCTGTGACGGCATGCATGTGAGAGAACAGCTGCATGGCACACAGGGGGTACTGAGGTGCGCTTCCATTCTCACGCTTGTTATGGTCCTCAAAACACTGGAGGGAGGGAGGGAGGAGAGAGGGAGGAGAGAAAGAGAGAGATATTTTATGACTGATCCAATTATAGCTTTGAAATTAAGAGTTGTTTTGTTTGGCATAAATTAATTAACATTAGGAGCTCTGTAGTCTGCACAGGGTTCATCTCATAAACACAACCATTCCAGTACATACAGTGTCTGTGAAGGATGGGGTATATGGGGTGATAAGGCATTTGTTGTTCTGTTGTATAACCCCAAATAACACAATGTTGGGACAGTACAGAAATGGCAAATTAAAAAATTACAGTCTCTTACATTTACTTTGATTTTTTTTTATTGCACAGTATTAACCCAAGATATTTAATGTTTTATCTGGGCAACTTCATTTCATTTGTTAATATACATCAATTCCTACATTTCAGGCCTGAAACATATTCCAAAAAATGTTGGGTCAGAGAAAATGAAAGGCTCGTAATGAGGCAAGAAAATTAAATAATGATGCGCTCTCAAATTTGTGCCTGTAATCATGATTTTGTATAAAAGCAGAACCCACAAAAGCTTTGAGATCTCCGGTTTGTCATCAAATGTGCGAGAAAATTATTGAAATGTTTAAAAACAATGTTCCTAAAAGAAAGATTGGAAGGGATTTGCATACATCACCCTCTACAATATCAAGATCATTAAAGAAATTTAGGAATCTGGAGGAATTTCTGTGCATAAAGGTCAAGAATGTAAGCTTGAGCTGAACACCTGTGATCTCTAATCCCTCAGACAGCACTGCATCAAGACATCCTTTCCAGGGATTACATGCATTTTTCATCAAGGTGGTGCAAAACCACATGCTACACACATTACAAAGGTATGGCTATGGAAGAAGGGGGCACAGGTACTGGCCTGCATGCGTCCTGACCTGTCCCCAATTTAGAATTTTTAAATGAATTTTGCAACACCTTAAGATGCTTTTGCAGGAATAATGGGAAAAAAATAACTGATACACATCCTCAGTGCCAAAAAGGTATTAAGTGTTATAAGAAACGGCAACATTCCAAAGTGCTAAATGCTCAACCTTCCCAGCTTTTTTATGTATTGCAGGAATGGGTGTATATTAATAAATTAAATACCTTGGGTTCAAACTGACATACTGTCTTCATACTGCAATAAAACTCAGAGTACAACCCTGTAGGTAATTATAGAAATAATTATCTTTAAGGAAGGACTGAAAATGTTTGGAAACCATTTGTCCAATAAAATCACTCAATTTATAAAACACTAATATTACACTCGTTTGCACAATACTAGACCCATCCAAGTAAATTAATTCACTGATCTACTGACAAGCAGGTACATACACAGCCCAGCATGCTCAATGTTGTATCAATGTTGCAAGAATGTAGACAACATTGTCAGAACGTTGTCACAAGGTCATTGTGCAAGCTGGGAATCCCTCCCTAAACACACACCTTGCGAATGACTTGTGTCTGATTGTCATCTTGTAGAGAGAAGATGGGGAAAGCAAAGTCTTCGTAGGACAGGCTGTTCCCCAGAGGGTTCCACATCGTTTGGTTACAATTGGCCAGTTCAGGACCATAGTGCTCTGTGTAAACACCTGGCAGGACATAAAGATGCAAAATATTAAACATTTCTCTACAAGTGCAAGAATAAATCAACCTTTAAGAGACCACATTCCCAAGATTATAGACTATTTGCATTTCATGCAGACCCCTCTCTGATCACATTCCAGTGACGTAGTCAGAATTTCACTTGATATTAGGGGTACTGTTGCACATTACGTATCTTCATATTGTAGCATTAACTGTTTATACAACATTCATCTATTTGTATCCAAGTAAGTAGCCTGTTCAGCTAATTAGCTAAATAATATATAATCAGCTAAATAAAAGTGTGCAGAGCAGGACCACGGTTAGTAACCACATTTATTTTAAAGCAGAGGCCAACTGCGGCATGTGACAGGTAAACATTGCCAAAATGATGCCATCCACTAAAAATAAACAGATGATGACCTGAGGAGAGCTTCGACAGTCTTATTTACTCAAAAAAAGGCAAGAGGATACAAGAATGCAGGGCCTTGGGGTCAATCCTGTGTAGAAGCACATGACTTACATTCTCACAGGGAGTGGAGGACTGCTTTTGAGTCAAAAATCTCAGTCTTCTCATACAGCTACACCAGTGTAACACACACAATACACACACACAGACATGCATGCATGCAAAAATCTACACATCGATACTGACCCGTGTTCTGGTTGGGGCAGGATGTATGTGGGGAAAACCCCTCAGCTGGTCCTGTGTTTGAGTTTATCACTGCCACTCCTGCAATCCTAGTGGAGTCCTTCATCTTCATCAAAGTGGGCCTACACAAGAAAATACAAACACGTGACTCAACAGGAAGAAGGAAAGTAACTAAGAACTACAGTGTGCAATAGTGATCGACGGGTGTTTAGTGGCCGCCGCTGAGGAGAATATTTAGTGCATTGGCTGATATATAAAAGGTATATAATATAAAAGGTAGAGCTGGGCGATATGGCCAAAAATTTTATAACAATACATTTTTCTATAATGATAAATCTCGATAATTATCACAATATTAAATTTTCTAACACTGTCAGTTTTAAACAACATCTTTCTAAAAACATCAGACTAAATACATAAAATGTTACTGTTTAAAATATTAAAACGTTTACTGACAGAACATAATATTGTAGCGTCCGGCTGGACGTGTTGAAAGGATGGACGAGAAAGATGTTTTCAGTCGTCGCTTTATTGTTGAACCTTACAGTGATTGCTGTCGGCCACAGCCACTCCAAAATAACAACAGGCTAGAGAACCAAGCTAACAGGCTAATGCTAGCACTCGGGCTGACACACACACACACACACACAGCCAGCCCCCCTCCTTCTTACACAAACAGACGAGCAAACAATGACTTTGTGCTCTCTAGCCCGGCTTGCCTTAAACACAACAATGCATGTTGGCGGCGCTGGTGAGGAGGAGCTAAAAAGCAGCAGTATTAGAGTTCTGAACTCACTGTTAAGCTGCTTAGATGTGAAATGGAAATGAACGTTAATGTTTATCGAATTCTATTGTCCCAGCTTATCTTTGTCATCAAGGGAAAAATTATCGTGGGGGAAAAGAAAAAAAAAAAAAAATTCTATAT
This sequence comes from Crenuchus spilurus, assembly GCA_036984385.1. NCBI lineage: Eukaryota > Metazoa > Chordata > Actinopteri > Characiformes > Crenuchidae > Crenuchus > Crenuchus spilurus. The sequence goes on from BRDA01007063.1 coordinate 26,103, forward strand.
CACTTTATCGCCCAGCACTAATAAAAGGTTTTAGTATCTTTTCACAGCTGATAAAATATAAATATACAATTTTAAATATTTGTTGAGATGAAAAGATATTCTTGTCAGTTATGTCGACATCTGTCTGCACAGCAGTGACATTACAGTGAGAGCTAAAATTATTCTACAGCTTCCTTATTGATCGATCTAGGACCACATATGAAAGTGACTCAAATCTGATTTGAAAATATCCACACAGTCCTGAAAAGATCAGAGCCACAATAAGGCAAAAGATCAGATTTCACTTCAGTCTGGTAATGTGAACGTGTGTTTGGACACATCAATACACACATTGTGTATCAAATGTAATTCCCTGGTTAAGATTATTCAAGTTAATCCTGACTCATTTTATATAATAGCAAATACATTGTATGACCAGCTACAATCACATTACATAACAACAAAAAAAAAAAGCAGAAATGGCAACCAGGAAACTGTACTGGTCAAACCAACATAAAATGCCTGAACAGCTCATGGAAAAAAACAATGAATCAGTGCATTACTTCTTGTGGAACAGTAGAGTACATTGGTAACCTTACTTACGAGTTTAATCCGTGCAGGAGCCAAGCTCGTTAGCTGGATGCATTTTCCCCATAAGAATATATGTAAAACTGATTAATCAGTGTCAGCCGGCCAATATACAGTGTACTTTAATATGCTAAACAATGTGTTTATATGTTGTTGTTTTTTTTAAATAAACGAGACGACGACGACGCTCGTGTAGACTGGCGGCTAAGCAGATAGAGACCGACGGTGCTCGTGTAGGCTGGCGGCTAAGGAGCAGAGCAGGACGGGCGTACGTGTCTGGCATGGTTACACTTATCATATGAAAAGTAAAAGTAAAATGTATCTAACTTTCTTGTTCACTACCTTTTACTTTCTGTGTGTCGCTTTCACTAGCACTTTCACTTTCACTGGACAGCGGTCAAAGGTAATGACTGACCTCTTCTTCTAAGCTACCATCTAGGGGATGCTACGACCGCAGCGCTCCTAGCGGTTGGCATAATTGAACACATTTACGCTACTCGTTACTTGGAATTTTACTCGTTACCTGGAACAAAAATATTCAGAGATCTCGACTCGTTACCTGGAATACTCGTTAGTAGGGTTACCACTGTATTTGAGGACTTTAAGCAAGACAGCACTTTTGAGGAGGTCACCTTTAAAGGAAGCATTAGCATATCAGCTTATAACATTTCAATATAAGTACTTGAAAAGAAAAAGTGATATTGCATCATCTCTAATACTCACAGTATCACATTTTGGCCATTTACGTTTTGTTAAGAGTTTGTTAAATGCACCTGGTGAAAGAAGCTGCCTCCATGAGTACCATGTATGGAGGATGAGATCCACCACTGAGGATCCAGTCTAAGTCTTCGTCTGTCTCCAGCACATGCAGGACTCCCGTATCTCCTGATATAGAAGCTAAAGTACAAACAAATTAGACAAATAAAATTTTTTTTATTCTAATATGGGTGAGTGAAAAAAATGGACACCTGGCTCAATATGGGCATTGCAACAAGTTACACCATAAAGATCTGATCTCACAATGTGACTGCTTGAAAGGAATAGAAATTATATCCAAAACTAAAAGACAATGAGTGTAGATTTAAGCACTGTGTTAATGTCAGCTAAGGATGGCAGAATAGGAGGGTCTCTCAAAGAAAAACTAAAAGGTCTGTGAGAGCCAGAATTCTTACAATCCTACAAACATAAATTATACAATGTGATTTACGGGAATTTTTTTATTTATTTTTACTTTGTCACGTGAAGTGTACCTACTATAAAAATTACAGACGTTTCTACTCGTTGTAGGTGGGAAAACTTGCAAAATCGGCAGTGTATTAAATATCAAATTATACACACACACACACAATGAAGAACTGTCCTGCATAACTTACACTGGCAGCCTATCTGATGTGTGGCATTGAGGAGTCGGACGCATGGAACTGTGCCGTTTAGTTTAATGTAGATCTTCTGCTCAACAGAGCTGCAGCTCACATCTAAGTCAGAAAGAAAGAAACAAGCAACGAATAAATGCCATACACAAGGCCATTTAAGACACGGTTAATGTCAAACAACAGTATAAAATATGCTGGAAAGCTTGTGAACCTTTAGAAGTTTCTATATTTCTACATAAATATGAACTAAAACATCATCAAAACATCAAAACATGTTCATACAAGTCCTAAAAGTAGATAAAGAGAACCCAGTTAAACAAATGAGACACAAATATTATTCTTGCTCATTTATTTATTGAGGAAAATGATCCAATATGACATATTTGTGAGAGTAAAAGTATGTGAACCTTTGCTTTCAGTATCTGGTGTGACCCCCCTTTACAGCAATAACTGTAACTAAACGTTTCCGGTAACTGTTCTTTAAACGTTCTTTGGTAGAACGACTTGTGTGTTTAGGGTCGTTGTCTTGCTGTATGACCCACCTTCTCTTGAGATTCAGTTGATGGACAGATGTCCTGACATTTTCTTTAGAATTCTCTGATATAATTCACAATTCATTGTTCATCAGTGATGACAAGCCGTCCTGGCCCAGATGCAGCAAAACAGGCCCAAACCAGATACTACCACCACCATGTTTCACAGATGGGATAAGGTTCTTATGCTGGAATGCAGTGTTTTAAATTCTTTCAAACATAATGTTTTTCATTTAAACTAAAAGTTCTATTTTGGTCTCATCCGTTCCCAAAACATTCTTCCAATTGTCTTCTGGCTTGTTCACGTGATCTTTAGCAAACTGCAGACAAGCAGTAATGTTCTTTTTGGAGATCAGTGACTTTCTTCTTACAACCCTGCCATGCACACCATTGTTGTTCAGTGTTCTCCTGACAATCTCCTTTGTTCATGCCATGATACACTTCCACAAACATGTTGTGAAGAGCAGACTTTGATAGATCCCTGTTCTTTAAATTAAACAGGATGCCCACTCACACCTGATTGTCATCTCATTGATTGAAAACACCTGACTCTAATTTCACCTTCAAATTAACTGCTAATCCTAGAGTTTCACATACTTTTACTCTCACAAAAATGTCATATTGGATCATTTTCCTCAATAAATAAATGAGCAAGTATAATAAATGTGTCTCATTTGTTTAACTGGGTTCTCTTTAGCTACTTTTAGGACTTGTGTGAAGTTTGATGTTTTAGATCATATTCATGCATATAGAAAATTCTAAAGGGATCATAAATTTTCAAGCACCACTGTATACAGCATGTGCTGACAATTTGTGCTACCCATCAACTGGCTCTTCCGTAGCCGAGTGGTTAAGGATCTGGTCTGGTGACCTGAAGGTAGCCAGTTTGATCCCTGGGCAGGTCACAACTGAAGTGTCCTTGAGCAAGGCACCTTACAGATTTAGCAGATAAAAGCGTCTTTCTAAATGCCTCAAAGGTAAATGTACCAAAATAATCATTACTTTTGCTGTGTTTATGTAGCTGATTGAAGCTTTTTTCCCCCCAATAAAATTTTGGTTCATTACTTTCTGACAAACTTTGCAAGACCATTGTCAGTCAGATAAAAGACAATGTTTCTCAGTGCAAGAATGCAAAGGATGCAGGTCTTTCACCATCTACAGTTCATAATATCATGAAAAGATTCAGGTAGTCAGAGAAAATCTAGTCATGTTAAGATGGAGCGAGGAAGCCGCTGCCGATTGTGAATGACCATCAAGGCATCAGGTGGTATTGCTTGACAAACTGTCATACTAACATGATGGAAATAACCACATGGGCTCAGGTGAACTGGAAAAAAATTTAACTGAACATCCTCAGTCACTGTATTAAGAATTGAAACCTGAATGTGAAAAAACAGCGAGTTTTCAAGGCCGAAAGACCAAGACATGGTGAAAACATTCTGTGGTCAGACGAGTTCAGGTTTCAGGTTGTTTTTGTGCCAAACAAAAAGCATTTGTGATGGCATGGTGGTGCTTCATTGCCCCCAATGATCTGTCTATATGAGAAAGTACCATTGATGTGGAGGATTCACATCCCACTTCTGACCACCGTGACCTGGTGGTTAGGAATTTGGTCTTGTGATCAGAAGGTTGTCGGTTCAATCCTCAGACAAGTCATGACTGAAGTGCCCTTGAGCAAGGCATCTAACTCCCAAATGGTCCCCAGGGACAATGGGTAGGGCTGCCCACTGCTTTGGGCACATGATCTCATAGCCCAGTGTGTGTTTCACTGCACAGATGGGTTAATAATAATACAAAGGTCAAATTCTGTTGTGTGCAATCGCACTGGCAAAAGTTCAATCTAATTACAGTGGTATTTTTGAGAGACTTATTCCGATGTTAGGACTACATTTTTTGCAGAAAATCAGCAAGATGATTTCAGACCAGATTCTGCACAACTTACAACAGCGTAGCTTCATAGACACAGTGTGTGTGCTTGATTGGCACTGTATTAAAACTGTACAATAGACTGTTGAGGAGCACTTGTACACACAGCAAGACAGGACAAACCTGCCACCTGCAACAATTAGCATCTTCAATTTTTAAAGGTAGGCTATAATGAATTGAAAAGGTGATGCGACCCAGTGGTAAACATGGCTCTATCTCAATTTTTATGTTTAACAAATGGAATAGTCACTGAAAGTATTTTAGTTCAAGTGAATTAACAAATTACAGATTCACACTTCTCTGGAAATGGTGTAACTTTAAACAGGTTAAACAATGGGATTGTGACAATAAGGTGTGTTAATGGATAATAAAGTAGCCTGAGGATGTAGAAATGTCCTGGTTTATATGGCTGTGGCGTTAAAAATTAACGATGGTAGAACATTTCGATGAGGTAATACACACTGAGTGTCAGTAGTGATTCGGCCCAGCCCTCAGGGTCTGTAGGTGGTTTCCCAGTTTAATTTTAGGATTAATGTTAACCACACAGAGAGGGGACGTGTCGACTGACATTGTTAAAGATTAAATCGAAAAGGCTGTGAAAGTGCCACCACGCTGACGTGTGTGTCCTTTTCTAAACGGAGTTGTCTTGTTTTTAACAGTGAATTAGAAAGCGAAGAGGCTGCCGGGCTGAGCTGAGCTCGGCTCCACAGCAGCGGATTAAGAAAGAAAACGATGTTTCAGCCAGTCTTCAAATTATAGTAAAGACAGAAATAACATTAGACACTAACAGTAGTTACTTACACGTATGAATGAAACTAATGAGCAACAGCTGAATCAATTTAAAGGACTCCGGACCCATCTTCCTCCTTTTCTGACTGCACACCAAACACAACAAAGGAAGCGCCGCTCTGTGTTTTCCGGGTCCGTTCACGGTTTCCTATTTACCGCCACCTGCTGAACAAACAGGCTCATAGCAAAAATATCAAAACATGGAACTGAGAGTTACAAAACATATAATGAAGCAATTAAAATGAGACACATATGGGGACGTTATTACAACAAGGAAAAATAGAACATGAACTTGAAGAACATACATACATACACACACAAAGTACATACAGGCATACATACATACATACATAGTATTTATGTATGTAAGTATGTGTGTATATATTTATGTATGTAAGTATGTATGTATGTATTGTATGTATATGTGTATGTATTTATGTATATATGTATGTAAGTATGGGTATGTATTTATTAAATACATTCATTATATATATATAAATACATAAACCACATAAAAACAATACAAACAAATACATATGTATTCATTAAATACATGCACAAATACATATATACATACATACGCACAATTCAACAAGAGGGACATATTACTGCAGCTTCTCTTGCAACAATATTATGTGATACTACCACGGATGTGTGATGGTATCACCATGTTAAAACCGTCATGTTTTTAGACACTGCCATGATAATAGTATTAATGTGCTACAATGTAAATAACACAGTAATTTAACTTGCTTTACCATAATAAGTATTATTAGTAATATTACTTTAGTACACCTAGTTCCATTACTGCAGTATTACCACTGAATTGTACTATGGTTCCACCATCATGGTAATGTCAAAAAAAATAAAAAAATAAAAAAATAAAAAAATAAATAAATAAATAAATAAATAAATAAAGAGAGGACCACATTTAGCATAGGTCTTGT